>JAODAL010005655.1:0-141179 GCA_025379985.1 Phyllomedusa bahiana
CCAAAGGGCCCAAAAGCTGAAATTGCCGAAAATTCAGGCTTTTGGCTTTGGGATGGTTTGGGTTAAAGTGTTTCTTCTGTTCCCAAACCTGGAAGACCGAAGGCTGGCTGCTAGACTGGCCGCTGTACGGCGTGCAGGTCGTCAAACTGGCAAGAGGAGAAGTCGTAGGATGGGTCTCTGGTGGTGCTGGTCGTACTCGGGCGACGCAGGAGTCTGAAGAGGAGCCTGATCCCTGATCATGACTCTGAGAGACATGGGAAGCTGAGGAACGCTAGGTGGTGATGGAGGAGCAGGAGGCGGAGACAGAGGGTGTGACAGTGGTTGGAAGCCCGGCGTCGGTCTGGACTTTTTTGGCCAAGTGTTGCCTCCATTTTAACTCATGCATTCGCTGCATGTGACTAGACATGGTGGTGGTTAAACACCTAAGATTATTGCCTTTACTTATCCGTTTACGGCAAAGGCGGCATATGACATCGCTGAGTGAATCAGAGGCTTGCTCAAAGAAGGCCCAGGCTTGAGAGGTCCTGGACCTTTTTGACGACGATAAGCGAGGAGCGGGGTATCCGCTGACCGTGGCTGGTGGAATCATATCAGCGAACTTCTGTAACCACCCTCTCCCTTTTTGAGGTGGGACCCGTATTGACACTACCCCATCGTCTTCCTCCTCGTCCAGTGATGAAGCGCTCGCAAGCAAATTCTGCGGAAAAGACCACGATGGATCCACAATGTCGTCATCATCATCATCAACACAGGTGACTTCGTCGTCCTGACATTCTGCATACATGAGCTGAGGGCTACAAGCAAGAGGGACTGCAAGGCGTTGCCGACCGCCCGCAATTTTTGCCGATTGACCGGCTTCCTTCTCCTCCTCTGATGGCATCAGTAACTTGGCGTCAGAGCCGAGAAAATCATCCTCTTTTGCCTCTTGATCTTTTAACATGCCTTCTGACCCCAACCGCATTTTGTCATCAAAGAGGTCTTCAGAAAATGGATTATCCACAGTGGTGGGTACACGAGTGACATGTGGGCTGCTTCATGTTGGACAGATGCTGATGATGCTGATGACGACATTTGTGGCCGTGACTGGGAGGACGAGGAGGTAAGACTGCTGAATGCAGGTTGCATTAACCACTGAAGAACAGATTGGCGATGCTGTTCGTTACTGAGATTCACAGGGCCCTGACCCAGCGATGACAGGCCTGACGGTCCTGCAACTGACAATCCGCTGGCTTGCGTGTTGTCACCAGCACTGGAAGGAGCACCTTATCTCATACCTCTACCTCCATATCCTACCCCCCTCTTTGCTCGCTTACCACCTGCATTTCGCTCCATGTTCAGAAAGATAAAATTTGAGAGGGTATGGATGAGTTTTGGAACGTCTCTTATTAAAAGACGGCAAATCACAGCTATTCTCAAATCCCTCAAATCAAAACAAAATTGCTATATTGAAATTTAACTGCAAGGTGGTTCTTCAAAAAAATCTGGAGGGGCAAAATGCAAAAAAAAAACCGTATCAAAATGTTACGGATAATAAAAGGTTTTTTTGGCCTATCAATTACCTGTGGGATTACACAATTGTGATTCAAATTTTAACTGAAAGGTGGTCTTTTTCAAAAAAATTTGGGGACGGGGAAAAAGTGCAAAAAAAACGTATCTGAAATGTATGCGGTAATAAAAGGTTTTTTTGGCACCTTCAATTCACCTGTGGTGACTACACAATTTGGATTCAAATTTAACTGCAAGGTGGCTTTTATCAACAAATCTGGATGGGCAAAAGTGCAAAAAAACACGTATCTGAAAGGGTATACGGATAATAAAAGGTATTTTTGGCCTTAAATTGTGGTGATACCAATTGCTGTTTTTAAAATTTTAACTGAAAGGTGGCTTATCAAAAAACCTGGAGGGGAAAAGTGAAAAAAAACATATCTAAAATGATAGGATAATAAAAGGTATTTTGGACCTATAAATTCACTGTGACTCCCCCCCGTGATTTTCAGGGGTTTTAATGCTCATTTAAAATTCTTGCCCAACTACCTAAAATCTGCAAATCTCTAAATCTAACTGAGTTCTAAGGATCACAGTTTAAAAGTAGAGCTGTCTCTGTGAACAATAGAATAATTTCGCTAAGCTGTTTGCACAGAGGCAGAGCGCACGTCCTACTGCTTTGAGATTACTGACACACACTGATCTTGAACAGGAAGGGCTGTCTATGTAAAACGAGGTCATGTGATTTTTTCCAGCCAATCGCAACCATACCATCCCAGTCATGACTTTCGCACACAACATCTAAACCCTGCTCTTTTTGTAAGCTGTTTTGCTGGCCGCCAAAATGACAGGAAGCGCCGAAAATGGCGCGATATTAATAGATTATGCACAGATTTTAAATTATCGCGTGATCTAAAAAATCCGATCAACAAAAATACCGTGCCGATTTCAACTTTGTCGATAATAATTGCTCAACACTAGCCACAAGCATTGATTACACTGCTGTTTGCAACATATGAATTATAATAGATCTTAATTGTTCTGCATTGGGGCCTTCATGTAACCATTTATAAAGTATACACGTTAGGACTCCCTTCTCTGTGTACCACTGATCTGTGTGATCTTGGCTAAAACATGAAGAAACTGTAGGTTTCAATAATGAGGATATTTTGGCCTTAATTTGTATTTACATACATGTATTTCAGTCACATTTTTATAATCACTTCATACTTTCGATGTAGGCAGCACACAGCTTCGTAAAGCAAATCGCATGTGGTGAACTGGGTTGGTAGATATTTAAGGTTTGTCTGCACACATGTCCTTTGTGGCTGTCATGGGTAAGAACTGTGAAAGTGTATCGTGAGTGGACAAATGGTGACTTTGCGAACAAGTAACGTGGAATCTGTGGAGCACCATGTGCCACTGATGTGAGAGGTGAATATCAGCTATGAAGATCTGCAGCGGCGGACTGACAGGCTACAGTGGAGCAGTTCACCTCCAGAATGAACCAGAGGGTTATTAGGCATGTATCTAAAATAAAAGTGTAGCACGTTTTACTGTGTATAGGATTTAGAAGCAATTGGATAGTTGTTAATGAAGTTGTATTAGCAGAAAAGGCTTCAATTTTCACAGCAGTATCAGTACTGCAACTCAGCAGGATTGACTTCTCTGAGTCGTATTTTCTCCTTCATTGAATGAATGAATGTTGGTAGGTCAGGCAAGAGATGGCAGAGAACAAACACCCTGCAACCGTTGCTGGAAGAACAAAAGCTGGTGGTGCCAGCATTATTGTCTGGAGAATGTTTTCATGGCATTCTTTGGGTCATTCTATGAGCAAGGCACTTTCAACGAATTTGGGTATAAATTCATCCTTGAAGTTCACATACACCCATACATGCGGATTACCTTCCCTGGGGCAGATGAGATATTCCAGCAAGTTTATAAAAATGTCACATGGCTAGAAATGTCCCACATTGTTTGGAAGAGCATAACTAAAACTTCTCGGTCCCATTATTTCCCAAACTTTAACCCAACTAAGAACCTGTGGGTTCTCAATTGTCATGTTTGCTCTATGGACTCTCCTCCATGCACCCTCTAGCACAGGGGTGTCAAACTGCCGGCCCTCCAGCTGTTGGGAAACTACAACTCCCATCATGCCCACTGTTATAGATATACAAATGCATGATGGGAGTTGTAGTTTCCCAACAGCTGGAGGGCCGGCAGTTTGACACCTGTGCTCTAGCAGCTGTGGGATGCACTGCAGTCAGCATGGCTCCAGATACCTGTGACAACCTGACAACCTTATTCAGTCACTCCCAGCCCATCTAGCTGCTGTCCGTGCTACACTGTAGGTTGGGTTTGTTTACACAGCTGATTTGGACACAGAATTCCAGCACTAAAACCTTGCTTGAAAAGCGCCTCAATTTAGCACTGCTCAGATGAGGTGTTAACAAGGATTTGAACAGGTTTTCATCAGGCTTTGGGCAAGGGTTTTGAGATAGTTTTCCAACACTGCTTTCTTTCTGAAACCACCATACAAATTAATAACCAGGGCAAAAACTGCACCGAAAATCAGGTGCCAAAAATGTGCCAAAAACCACGCTTAGCTTTTGGACAAGGTTTTAAAGCTCTCCATTGATTCCTAGGGTGATGTTTAGCCTTGAAAATGCTTCAAAAATTAATATCACACTTCTTTTTCAGCGGCCAAAACAGCAAGGAAACACTCCGAAAACAGTAGCGAAAACAGCGTCAATATCAGCTTTGTGAGCATACCCTTACTCTGGATATTAGTTTGTGATCAAAATCATGTGACTTAACTGTATATTTATTTTTTGAATCGCAGTTTGGAAAAACAGCGTACCAGCACTATCCAAAAATTTAGTACTAAAATAGCTAACCAAACTCCAAACTTTGGACATATATGTTCTCGTATCAGAGTGCTGGCTTGCAAGTTAAATCCATACACGAAAGATAAAGCTCTTAATTCAAAACTGCCTTTACTTTCTATCTGAAACTATTACAGCAAGTCGGTAAACTTATGCATTTCGAACAATGAAAACAAATGTGAGCCAATCACATGTTGTAATGTCATTAAAACATATGATTGGTTCAGATTTGTTTTTAAGTTTGTTTTTTTTTTGTTTCTATCCTTTCAAAATGCATTATCAAGAGCATATACCACACTTTTTAAAGCTAGTTATAACATATGAGAATGACGCAATCCAATTTAAAAATTAATCTAAACCAGTTACACATTGTAATGATATTGCAACGTGATTGGCTTACATTTGTTTTAAATTGTTTTCTTTAGTCAGGAACATTTTGTTTGTTCCCACATGCTATTACATTTTCTAATGGATAAAAAACAAAGATATTAATTGAAGGAGTGCTACAACTGACTTTTTGTCTTTTCCATGTGGATAAAGAATATAGACTTATCAGAATACGGCACAAAAAGAAAACATAGATAAAAATAGGAATAGAGCATCACGCACAGTAAGAAGCCAATTAGTCTATTATGTGTGCCATACAAAGATAGGTATAACACAAAGATAAAAATCAAGGTCCTTCAGAGTACAATTAGCTCCACACCACAGCAAATAGAAATACTTACGTAGCTAGAAAAACATCCCTAATTGCCAAACTACCTGATCTTTTTACACATAAAAGGAACCTTATAAACCATTAAGCCCCAATTTGGTTACTCAATGTGCAAATTTGCCATTATTTTTTGGTGGTTGATCTGCTTTTAATCCCCCAGAACCTTTTAAAGCAAACCTACCAATAAAAAATTTTGGGATATGTTTAACTTGAAAAAAAATTAAAAAATTATGGTGAAAAGCTATTTTATATAAATCCCCTTCAAAAGACAAGAAATCACGCCTTTCGTCTAGAGAAAAAAAAAGGTTTAGGATGACATGTACTGTATGTAGACGACTGTGTCAGAAGTCTGGTGTCTTCTCAGCCCCAAAAATTTGGTTTCAGCCCTTTTTTGCTATTTTTTAATGAGGGGCATCAATTTTGGCAATTTTTAATGCGCCTGCGTGGGGGTCGTGTTTCCCGGGAAACTTTCAAAAAAAATTTCACATGTTGGACTTTTTAATGGGAAAAACAGGGGGCCATTACTGCTGGAACAGGGACTACTTTGGGGTTTCCTGAGCCAAAGTGTTTTGTGTATTGAAGCACTAAATCTTTAACCCCCCGTGTAAGGTTCTTAGATTCAGGGGCTTTCGTACTAATGTTTCAAAAAATTTTGGACTTGGGGGCCCCAAAATCATACATGTCGGCCTTAGTGTACTGAGGCGACAAGCTTTCTTTACTATAAGAACTGTGAATTGCAGTCTCTGGAGTTGGTCACAACAGGAACAGTACAGGGTTTCAAGAAATGGTTAGACAAAATTTCAACAAAATGCTTATTTTTTTTTATAAATAACCAGATTTTAAAATTTTTGTTAGTTTTTAGAGCCGCCCGGTTCAAATTTGGGAAAGGAGAAAAAAGGGGGGGGAGGATTTGGGTTTAGTATTATGGGTTTCATAATCTGGATATATATGGAAACAAAGTTTTAAAATTACCTATGTGTATACTCCTCCCTTTATCCACATATTTTCATACCCTTGAACTTGATGGACATTTGTATTTTTTCAACCATACTAACTATGTAACTATGTGAAGTAAAGTAGGCAAGCCAGAGATCAAACTGAATTTGTAAAAAGAAATGAGCCCCAGATGTGACACTGCAGAAAAAATACTCCAACCCTGGAATTTTTAGGGTGGAAGTGTATACTGGTGTGTCGGGTGTGGTGCAACAGCAAAAAAATGGAAGTGGCAACTCAAAAAATTGTTATAGCATTGAAAAACAGAGAGAAACAGTACGTGTTTCTTGCTTGAGTTCCAAGCTGAAAACAGCTGGCAGTTTTCTAGTACAACTGGGCCCACAATACAGTGGTCTCTTAAGTTACAATGTACTCAATATTTTCAGCATAGAATGACCTTTCTCGGGACATTGTTGAGTGTGGTTTTACCATACAATGTCACAGACACTGATCCAGCTAATTAGCATGAACATTTTACTTGTAAACCCCTTGTATGAGTGCATACAGTGATTGGCAGTGTAGTAGCACCATCCTATAGTATAATGCAGTATTACATGTTCTTTAATACTCTTTACATGTGCTCTTTTGGATGAGCGGCTCCTTTGGACACCAGGAGATGACCCCATTTTCTTTTTTATGATACATTGTGTATAAAGTTCATGACCTAAAGAAGCTTCTATCCTCCAATACAAAGCGATTTCCAGAGTCCAACACCTCTTTTTGACTGTTAGATGTAAGGATGCACTTTATTTGAGTTAGTTATCTGCATAAATTTCTTAAATTTTCATGTTGCATTACATTTGTGACATTTTGGGGCTTCTGAACCAATTACCAGTTTTCCATAGAGTTATGGTCTCAACATACAGCGGTCATACCAGAATCAATTAATATTGTATGTTCAGAGAACTATAAATGCTGTAACTATATAATGTGAGCGCAAGCATGGCAAGGAAACATACAAACCAGAAGGCTGAATAACAATGAAGCATCTTATTATAAAGAAGGGAATTCATGGCAAATAATTTTTAAGAACACTGACAAGCAAAAGGTTAAAAATGTTTTAAACTTTTGACTTTCAGGCTCTATATCATCACTACCATCTATTTATAGACAGTCGTATTGGCTATCTCATATATAAATTTGACTTGCAGCTATTTAGCATCTGCTTAGTTATGTACAGTAAATAATAAAGTAACTACTTTATTTGCTTTATTGGAGGTGTTACAATCGTGCATAGCAGCTTATGCAAAGTATGTAATTTTGCCGCATGGATTTGCAACTACTACTGGCATAGGAGTCTTTGAACCACCATTTTAGTTGAACTGGACAATCCCTGTCCTGGACCGCAGCATGACCCTTAAACCTGTCTGACCCACAGTTTTAAAATTTGCCAGAAAAGGATTTCTTTGAATCACCATTTTAGTTGAACTGGACATTGACTATGCCTGTCCTGGACCGCAGCATGGCCCCTAAATCTACATGACCCACTGTTATGTCAAGGGAGGTACAGTGATCCCTGACTGGAACCCAGCCCACTGCCCCTGCCTACTTGACGTGCTGTCCTAGGCGGCAGATGGCAACTGGGAGACAGTCCCTGCGCTGCTAAAGTGCTGGGGCCGTCAGGAGGAAGAATAGTCAGACAGTCCGGGTAAATAACAAATCGGGAACGCCAAAGCCACAAATCAGAACCAGAGGGATAAACGTAAGCAAGCCGAGGTTAAACATGAACGGGAGCGAGGTAAAAAATCAGAAGACAAGCCGGGGTCAGGAGAACAAGCAGAGGTCTGGTACACGGATAAGCAAAACACAATATAAAGCACAAGTAACACAAGGCAGCCAGGAAATTTCACAGGCGCAGCACTCAGCTAGCAGGGAGTTTAAATGTGTTTCTCGGATACCGCCCCTGTAGCTGATTGGCGCGGCCTCCGGGTCCTCCCATTGGCTGGTGCGACACTTCCCCTGTCAGGAGTGGCTGGACCTCTGTCACTCACACAGCTCCCAGCAGACTGTCTTATCGGGACGCCAAAAGCCAAAAATTCAAGAACCAGGGGGTTTAAACGTAACAAGGGGAGGTTTAAACATGAACGGGAGCGAGGTAAAAAATCAGAAGAAAGCCGGGGTCAGGAGAACAAGCAGAGGTCTGGTAACGGATAAGCCAAAAACACAATTTTTAAAGCACAAGAAACACAAGGCAGCCAGGAAATTTCACAGGCGCAGCACTCAGCTAGCAGGGAGTTTTAAATGTGTTTCTCGGATACCCCCCCTGTAGCTGAATTGGCGCGGCCTCCGGGTCCTCCCATTGGTGGTGGGGACACTTCCCTGTCGGAGGGGTGGACCTCTGTCACTCACACAGCTCCCAGCAGACTTTTTCTATCGGGGTGGGTCGCTGATCAGCTGCTGCGGGGACTTTTTGTCCCTGCAAACCGAGCGTGCCCAGCCCTGACAGTACCCCCCTTTTAGGAGGGGGCCAACGGACCCTCCTTGTCTGGGTTTGTCGGGTGAGAATCATGGAATTCCCTCACCAGGTCATCGCATGGATGGATTTCGCCGGAACCATGATCTCTCCTCAGGACCATTACCCTTCCAATGGACCAGGTACTTTTAGAAACCTTTGGACCTTCCGAGGAATCCAAAATACGGGCGACTTCATATTCTAACTCTCCTCTATGCAAATGGAGGAGGAGGTTAGAGGGCAGAGTCAAGGCTGAATATACCTATTAAGAAGTCCCCGATGGACACCGTTATGTATACGGAGAGACGAGGGTAATTTCAGCCGATTTGCCCCCGGATTAACACCTCCTGAACCCATATGGACCAAAAAATTCGCGGGCGAGTTTCCCAGAGGACTTTCAATTGCAGATTTCGGGTGGATAACCATATTTATCCCAACCGCAACCCTCTAGAACACAGACGCCGTCTTTCAGAATTTTTTTCTGGATTTTCTGGATATGAACCAAGTTCTTCTGAACTTGGACCCAGGACTGTGCACAGGAACTTTATGATACTTTTCCACCCCGCTAAGATCAGACGTAGCACTGGAAAATGATGCATGCCTAGGGTTGAAAACCATAATTTACAGTAAAAATGGTGAAGGCCCCGACGAGTTTACTATCCTGATTGTTAATGGCAAATTCAACCAACGGTAAGTATATTCCCAGTACTACCTGCTGATCGATACATAACAACGGAGTTTTGTGTTAACATTTTGATTTACCCTCTCTGTTTTTCCTTCGTCTCTGGGTGGAAGGCAGAAGAGAAGGACAGGGTGATACCAGAGCCTTGCAAAGGGCTCTCCCAAAATCGAGAAACGACTGAAAAACCCCCTGTCCGAAACGATATTCTCTGGCACCCATGAAGCTTGACAGTGTGTTTGACAAAGAGTTCAGCAAGTTTTTTGGGGCGACGGTAACCCCTTAAAGGAAAAAAGATGGCACATTTTGCTGAAACGATCCACTACCCCCCAAATAACTGTTTTACCTCCGAAAGAGGAAGGTCTGTATAAATTCCATGGAGCTGTGGGTCCAAAGGGGCGTTTTGGTACAGGACAGAGGGCTTAGTTCACCAGGAGGATGAGTTCTGGGAATCTTAGCCCGAGCGCGACTTCACAAGATGCCATATAGGCCTCAACTTACGAGGCAATGACGGCCAACCAGTTAATTAAAGAGAAATGAGTTTTTGTGCCAGACACTCCAGGATGACCCAGATAAACACAGAATCATGAAATTCTTTTAAAAACTAGTAGCCCTATTTGAGTGGGGAAAATGACTTCAAAATAGGACAATTAGCAGGTCTCAAAATCCTGGTGGGACTTAATCTCAGTGGCTAATCAGGGGAATAGCTGAGACAACAGTATCATTGGGCAATATAGGTGCCGGATCCTCCCGGGATGCGTGGCTGGCACAGAAGTTCTAATAGAGCACCAGCCTTCAAATTAGTATTGCCCAGTATGGTAGGGAGGACATCTGTCAACAAACCCGTTGTCCCCCCTGACTAATTCCCTGAATTCCAGTCAAAACTGGGTTTGTTTCTGAAGCAGGGCAGCCCCCAAACCACATCAGCGGGCAGCCCTCCATGATAAATAGGAATACACTTTTCAATATTTTATGGATCCGAAACCAACCATCTCCAGCTCAGGGGTACAATGTTGGATTGTGCCCCCAGCTAGTGGAGTGGAGTCAATAGCACCAACCCGTAGGGAATCAGATAGCGGTCTCCAAGGTAGGCCTAGGGGTTTGACGAAAGATGCATCAACAACATTAGAAGCTGATCCAGAATCCACAAACGCACTCCCTGAACCAGACAGCGACAAGTATGAAATCTTAACTGGTAGCAGCAATTTTTTGGATACAATAGGAAATACCTGCTCGCCTAGGTGATTTTTCCTGCCAATCACCTAGGCGCTGGAGGGTTTTTCCCGACCTGGTCTTCCTCTTGGAGCACTCCCTGATGCCGTGTCCATCTTCGCCATGGTAAAAGCATAATCCCTGGATACGACGAGAAGTCCTACGGCCCTTAGCAGCAGTAACAGAAAAAGCCCCCACTTGCATGGGCTCCTCTGGGTTTGTATCGGAAACCGTGGGCGTAGGGGTGACTATGGAGTGAAAACCACCGGGGGTGTAGCCTTTTTTCTCTCGAACGTCTCTCCCGTCAGACGAACGGCTAATGCCATAGCCTCATTTTAAAGTAACCAGGGGTAGGGTAAGCACCCAAAAAATCCTTCACATGGTCGCTAACCCTAATCTTTAAAATTGAATCTAAAGAGTGGGTCGTTCCAGACAGAACACACCAGCGCTGAAAAATTTTGGGGCAATACTTCTCCCACAGTCTTTTTTTCCCTGCCTCAAGGTGGTCAGCTGGGACTGGCTACATGCTTCCCTATCGGGTCATCCAAAAGTACCCTAAGGCGGCAAAGACCCGTCCACAGAAGACAGTTCTGGTGAATCAAGCGGGTAACGAGAATGCCCACTCCTGGGGGAGGCCTGAAGTAGGGACATAACAATTCCCCCCCTTTGCTCTCATTCCCCGAGTTTGTGGGCGGAGCCTAAAATACAGGCGACATCCCTTTCTAGATGCCACAAAGGCCTTCCTGTTGCCAGAGAACCTGTCAGGCAACTGAATAGGGGGCTCCACAGGAGGGGAAGGTAGTGCAGGGATACTCTGACTTGGGGTAGACTCCTGCTGTTCCCTCAGCGCCAGATCCTGGACTAGCTGGGTTAGCCCCTGCATCTGCTCTACCAGAGCTGTCATGGGGTTCTTAGTGAGGGTAGAGCAGTAACTGTTTTGGCCTGTGAAAATGTCACGTCAAGGGAGGTACAGTGAGCCCTGACTGGAACCCAGACCACTATCCCTGTCTACTTGATGTGCTGCCCTAGACGGCAGACGGCAACTTGGCGACAGTCCCTGCGCTGCTAAATTGCGAGTTCCGTCAGGAAGAAGAATAGTCAGACAGTCTGGGTAAATAACAAATCGGGAATGCCAAAGCCACAAATCAGAACCAGAGGGATAAACGTAAACAAGCCGAGGTTATACACGAACGCGAGGTAAAAAATCAGAAGACATGCCGGGGTCAGGAGAACAAGCCGAGGTCTGGTACACGGATAAGCAAAACACAATATAAAGCACAAGTAACACAAGGCAGCCAGGAAATATCACAGGCACAGCACTCAGCCTGCAGGGAGTGTAAATGTTTCCCGGATACCGCCCCTGATTGGAGCGGCCTCTGGGTCCTCCCATTGGCTGGTGCGACACTTCCCCTCTCAGGAGTGGCTGGACCTCTGTCACTCACACAGCTCCCAGCAGACTGTCTATCAGGGTGTGGTCGCTGATCAGCTGCTGCAGACTCTTGCTCCCTGCAAACCGAGCGCTGCCCAGCTCTGACACCCACAGATTAAATATTGACGGAAAAAGGAGTCTTTGAACCACCATTTTTGTTGAACAGGACATTGATTATACCTGTCCTGGGCCACAGCATGAGCCTCAAACCTGCATGACCCCCAGATTAAAAAAGTGCCGGAAAAAGGAGTCTTTGAACCACCATTTTAGTTGAACTGGACATTGACTATGCCTGTCCTGGACCGCAGCATGACCCTTAAACCTACATGACCCACAGATTAAAAAGTGCCGGAAGAAAGTAGTCTTTGAAGCAGTATTTTAGTGAAATGGACATTGACTATCCATATCCTGTAACGCAGCATGACCCAAAAACCCACACAGGTGCCCTTATGTCCATAAGCACCATAAGGACCATCAGCAGAAAATTTCGCAATAAGAAATAAAATATATTAAAAACAACTAGTTTTCCAATACTGCTGCATCTAGAGGTACTTGCCATTCTACTGGTGACATTGTTCAACCGTGACATTAGAATGTGAAGCAAACTAAACAGATTGTCCCCAAATGGTAAACGGGGGCCTTCTGAAAATCCGCATTCTACTGTCAAGGGGGTTTTAAAGGGAAATTACTGATCAAGGCAGGGTAAAGGTTGTAAATGGGGTTTCACGCGGGTTAAAGTTAGCGGGGGCCGGGGTTTTTTTGGTGGGTGGGGTGAGAGCCGGGGGTGGCGTCCGTAAAAACAATTTACATGCATGTTCAGCTAGCAGGGCCCGGTTACATTTTGTAAAACGGTGAGACCAGGGCGGGCCCCTCCTTCATCTTTTAAAAACATGGAAAAAAATGCCCGTTTAGCGAGGAAACGAAAACATCTTTGTTTGAAGCAGGGGTGGGGGAACGGAAAGTGTGAGTAAACCCCCCCCTTCCTCTCCTTCCCACAGTCAAGCCCTTTGGGAAAACGCTTGAGAAATTTTCGGGCACTAGGAACCCTTTTGCCCCCCGTTTTAAAGTGTGGACAGATTGACTTAAATTTGGGAAAAATGCTTTGATTGACCTCCTTTTCCACCCAGGCCCCCTTTTTTTTTGGGCTTTTTTTTTTCCTAAAGGGCTTTGGGAAAGGAAATTTTTTCAGTTTTGGGGGGGGCAAAATTGCTCCATACTTCATTTTCCTTTGGGAAAACCTAAAATTCTGTTGAAGTTTTCCCTTGTACCCCCCTTTTTACAATTCAAAGGGGAATTTTTTGTACAGTATTTTTTTCAGGGCAATTTTTTTAGACGTTTAATTCTAAAAACACCTTTTTTAAAAAAAAAAAAAAGGAACCCCCAACCACGTTTTTTTTTTCTCTTTTTTTTAATTGTATTAAAGGGGGTTTTTCCTAAATACGGGGATTGGTACTATTTAAAGGGATTTTTGAAAAAACAAGTCTTTTTTGCAATATTTTCCATTAACAGTGTCCAACAATTTCGTTTTTGACAGCACCATCCCCCAAAAAAATTCAAAACATGTTTTCTTCAGCCATTTTTTAAACAATTGGGAAAACAAATTTTCGGGTTAAAAAAAAAAAAATTTTTTTACAAAAAGGACATGTTTTATAGATTTATTTCACGGAAAACATCCCCCCAAAAAATTCAAAACACCCCCCTTTTGGGCCCACTTTTTCCCAATTTTTGGGGAAGAACAAATGTCTTTTACAAACCACTTTTTTTTTAAAAAATTGGGATTTTGTAGAAAAACTTTTATTTCCAGCGGGGAAAGGCCCCCAAAAAAATTAAAAAAAAATTATTCTCAGCCACTGTTAAAAATTTTTGGGGGAGAAATCCACTTGGGAAGTCACATTTCTTTTTCCAAAGGCCCCTTGATTTTTAGCTGTATCTCACGCACAAAGGCCCCCAAAAAACCATTTGACATTTGTAAAAAATTTTCTTAAAGTTAAAGGGTGAGAAAAGGGAAATTAAGTTTTTTTTTTAAAACCCAAATTTTACAATTGGGCCTTTTAAAAGTCCCTCACAGAAAAAAACCAGAAAAAAATGACCTTTTTGGAAAAATGGGAAAAAAATTGAAGTAAGAAATTATCATTTAAAAAAATTTTTTTTAAGAGGATCACTTTTTTTTTGAAGGGGAAATTGAAGTAACCGGCAACTAATCGGTGACCTCGGCCCAATTTGGGGGGGCCCAAAACCCTTCATCAGGATCCACCCCGGTTTTTATTTTGGAAAAAAGGGCAAACGATCCAAAACTATCTGGGGAAACCGGTTTGATTTGCCTGTAATGACTCCTCCACGTGCTAAATTTCCCCGCTCGGTTAGGGCCGCGGTGCTGAGCAGGACAACACCTCAAAAGGCCCGGGTGCGAGCGGGGCTCGGGCCCTTTCATCCAATTTGGGAAACACAGAATTCGTTTGGTTCCGGAAAAATTTTCCAAAAAAAACATCGGTGTTGAGTTTGCAAAAGTCTGCCCCCAAATGATCTTAACCCGGTCTCTTTGTTTTTGAAATGTGTCCCCGCATTACTTTCTTTGGGGAAGGGGGAAAATAAGGATTCCCAGAGGTAACCCCATTAGGCTTCGCCAAAATTTGCCTGCGGGCTGGGCAAATTTGGGCACTTACTGTGTAAATTGCTGATTTTTGTCCCCAGCGTGACATTTGAAGAACTTAAAGCAGACGAAAACCAAAATGCCCTAAAGTTGATAAAAATTAGCTTTGGTCCCCAATTTTCCCTGAAATTTTACTCTCTTTTTGGGGGGTGGGTGGAAGGAAAGGGGTTTTTGCTTTGTACCAGGGATCAAGGGAGGGTTGCTACCCCCAGTAACTGTTGTTCATTTTCATGGCCTTAATGCGAGGGTCAAGTTGGAGGAAATGGAAGCATCCAAAAAAAATCAAAGGGGAGAGATTGGAAACCTTGATTTCCAAAGCCTCTGGGGCAAGGGAAAATATCAAACTGATCTTTTCCCATCTTTTCCCCCTCGCCCCCAAATCCCTTTTCCAACCTTTTTCCCAAAGGGGGGACATCGGGAATGCGGTGTCCCCGGGAAAACCCCCCTCCTCCTCTGCTTCCCCCGCCTAGCCCTTTAACACAGCCCTTACTTTGTCTCAGATGCTGTACCCTTTAGAGCTAGGCCCCTCCTTGCCCCCCATCCCCCTTTGGGCCCCAACCATGCCTAAAGGGAAAACCGAAAAAAGTTGTGAAACTGTCGGGTCTTTGGATTTTACGGGAGAAAAGGGCCCCGGGTTTTTGTTGTGTCCTCTTCCCCCTTCCTTGCTGGGGGGAAAATGCTGTTTAAAAGTGTCCAACGAAATTTTTCCCAGAACTGAAAACCCTCAATGTCATGTGGGCAAGGGCATTGTCCCGCAATAACCATTTTTGGTGGGTTCTTCAAAACTGGGAAGGATGGGGGCAGAGTCTTTCACCTTTCCTCCACTCTCGGTGGCTCAACACCCCGGGGGTCCGCACCCCCCTCTTGTCAGGCCATGTGTCACCCTTTGTACCCGCGTAATGGGATTGCCCCGCTGCCCCAAAACGCTGGGGCATGTGGAGGGTGGAATTCCCCCGTGTTGGGCCCCGTCAACAAAGAGAACCCGGTTTACGGGGAGGCCGAAGCAGGGGGTGAACGGCCAAAGTGTGAGCCCCGACCCCGAGCCTTCCCAGCAGGGTCCAGACCTGGTTTTTGCCCCTATAGAAAAATTTCCCGGGCGATGAGGGCAAAGATGTGTGCCCGGCAAGGGGTGTCTCCAGCCTACCGAAATTTTGGGGGCCCGGGCAGAAAATTTGACCATTAACGCACACCACCTTTCCTGGCAAAAACGTTCTTGTCCCCCCCAGCCAGCAAATCAGGGCTCGTTGCGAAGAGCCTTTCCCCAAACCCGACCCTGTGTTTTTGACCGGGCTCCAAGACAGATTCATTTCCAAAAACGGGCCTGGGGTTTTTTTGGCACGGGGGGGGGATGCTAAACCCGTGGACCTTGGGGGCGAAAAAAAACCCCTTTACCATCCCTGCGCTGAGCCTGAAGCCACCATCAAAAACCAAGGCATCCACCTATCTCACCCATGAGCTGTTTACAGAGATATAGCGGCCCTTTGGGCCCTGCTTTCTAGTCCAAATTTTTCGGTGGTCCCGATGGACTTTTTCCGGGGGCAGATGCCCGACAACGCGCTTGAGAATTTTTGATGACAAAAGGGCTGGGCCCGGGCAAAGGGGGGGCTTTTTTTTGGGAAAAAAAATGCCTTTCTCGGATCTGGTTTTTGGGGGGGGGCAAGGGCCATGGACGGGGGCGGAAACCCCCTCCCGTTCCCCAAACCCAAAAAAAAAGAAAGGGAACCTTTTTCCCAAAGGGCCCAAAAGCCTGGCAAATTTCCGCTTTTAGGCTTTTGGGTTTGGGGTGGGTTTTGGGTTTTTAAATGTTTTTTTTTCCCGGGGCCCAAAAAGGGAACAGAAAAAGGGAGCCACTAGATTTTGGGCCCCTGTACGGGTTTCAGGTTTAAACTGGGGGAAGGAGAAGGGTAGGAAAGGGTCTCCTGGTGGGGCCCGGGGTAATCCGGGGGAAAGGGGGGAGGGTGAAGATAGGTTATCCCTTTGGTTTTATGACGCTGAGGGGAAAATGGGCAGCTGATAAAACTTGGTCTTGGGGAAATGGCGGGGGAGGGGGGGAGGCAGAGACAGAAGTGTGGGCAGTGGTTTGGGAAACCCGGGGCGGGGATGTGGGCCCTTTTTTTTGCCAAGGGGGGGTTGGGGGGTTCCCTCCATTTAACTCATGCATTTCCCGCATGGGACTAGACATGTTGGTGGGGTTTAAAAACCCTTAGATTCTTTCCCCCCCAATGATGCCCTTTACAGCCCAAAAGGGGGCAATGACCGCTGGGTGAAACAGAGGTTTTATCGAAAAATGCCCAGGCTTAAAAGGGCCCGGACCTTTTTTTACCCGGGGTAAGCAAGGAGCGGGGTTTCCGCTATGGTGGGGGGCGGGAAAAATACCAAACGGACCCTTTTGCGGGCCTCCCTTTCCTTTTTGGGGGGGGGACCCGTACCCTTTCAAATACCCCCTCGTCTTCCTCCTGTTTCCCTGATGAAGGTTTTCGCAAGAAAAAATTTTGCTGAAAAGGGGCCAGTTGGATTCGTAATGTCGTAAACATCATCACCCTTTAACACAGGTGATTTTGTCGTCCTAAATTCTGCAAACCCGGGCTGCGGGCTTACAAGCAAGAGGGAAAGAAAAGGGGTTGCCGACCGCCCCCAATTTTGTTGCCGATTGCCGGGTTCCTTTTTCCCCCTTGGGTGGGACAACGATTGGGCGTTTGAGCAGAGAAAATCAAACCCCCCCTTTTCCCCTTTTATCTTTTTAAAATGTTTCTTTCCCCAACCCCATTTTTTTCATCAAAGAGGGCTTCAGGGAAAAAAGGGTTTTTCCCCGTGGGGGGTACAAAAGTTGACATTTGGGGTGCTTTTATGTTGGAAAAGATGCTGTGACGACATTTTGGCCTTTACTGGAAGGAAGAGGGGGTAAGGGCTGCTGGATGCAGGTTGCATTAACCACTGAAGGACAGATTGGCGACGCTTTCGTTACTGAGATTCAAAAGGGGCCCCGACCCAACGAAGACAGGGCCCGACGGGGCCGCAAACCCATGATCCGCTGGCTTGCGTGTTGTCGCCCCGCACTGGAAGGAAACAAAACCCTTTTCCGTTTCCTCTACCTCCATGTCCAAAACCCCTCTTTTTCTCTTTTAAACCCCCTGCAGTTCGCTCCCTGTTCAAAATATAAAAATTTAAAAGGGATTGGGAAAGTTTTTAAAAAAATTTTCTACAAGGCCCAAATAGGATTGAAAAAAAGAATTTTTTTCATAAATATCTGTGAAATGGGGGTCTGGTTTAAGAACCAAAAAACCCCAAAAACAATTTGTGTTCTTCCTTTTGGGACCCCTGGGGAATTTTTCAAAATGCCCATTTTGGGTAAACATTGATAGTTTTTCAACAAAATAACATACAAATGCCGATTAGGCCAAACTGAGTCGGGACTTTAGGGGAAATAGAAGTAATTTTAAAAAAAAATATGGAAATTTCCTTTGGCGGTTTTTGGCCCCCCACAAGACAACAGACGGCAGTTCTATGAAATTTAAAGTGTAAAACAATTTGCGTACAAGTGCACGAAAGTGGCCCCAAAATGGGACGCACTGAGTGAAACAGAAGTATTAAAAAGTTATATTGGAAAATTTAAAAAAATTTTTGGGGGCCCCCGCACCCCCTGACTACAGGGATAATTTACTAAACAAATATGTATAACACAAAATGCGTTTCAAAATGAGTCCTTTTGGGCCCCAAAAACGACCCGGGTTTCTATAAGAGATTTAAATGTTATATTGATTAAAAATGGGGGCCTTCGCACCCCCTGCCCACAGGTGTAATTTTTTATCAAATATGATAAACACAATTTTTGTTTACAACTGAGCTATAAAGTGCCAAACAGATCCCCAGACTGCAAAAAAGGGGTTTTTTAAAAAGTTATATTGATTAATTTTGGCGGGCCCTTTGCAAAACCCTGACTACAGGGGGTAATTTTTCTATCAAATTTCAAACCCCCAATTTGCGTCAACTGAGCTCTTTTTTGCCAAACAAACGCACGGGGTTTCATTAAAATATAAATTTTTATAAAGGATTTAAAATGGCAGGCCCTTTGCACCACTGACTAAAGGTGTAATTTAAATATTTAAATTTGATAATCATTAAGGGGTACAACTGGGGCTCTTTGGGGCCCCCAAAAAGACGCACGGCCCCCAAAAAAAGAAATATTTAAAATTTTTAAAAAGGATTAATTTTGGCAGCCTTCACACCACGAAAAACAGGGGTAATTTTTCTATCAAATATTTTTATAACACAATATGCTTAAAACTGAGCTATATGTGCCAAACAGACGCACGGACTGCTATAAGAGTATTTAAATGTTATATTGATTAATATGGCGGCCTTCGCACCACTGACTACAGGTGTAATTTACTATCAAATATGTATAACACAATATGCGTACAACTGAGCTCTTTGAGCCAAACAGACGCACGGATTGCAATAAGAATATGAAAATTTTGATATGGATTAATATGGCAGCCTGTGCACCACTGACTACAGGTGTAATTTACTATCAAATATGTATAATACATTATGCGTACAACTGAGCTCTTTGCGCCAAACAGACGCACGGATTGCAATAAGAGTATTTACATTTTATATGGATTAATATGGCAGCCTTCACACCACTGACTACAGGTGTAATTTACTATCAAATATGTATAACAAAATGGGCGACATGTATGATCGGGCTTTTTGCCTGTTTTTTGGAGTAACCTGCGCCTCCCGGCCCGAATCCCCCTGTCGGACGCAGGGATGCAGTGTTAGGCGCAGCGTTCGACACTTTCAGCTACGCCCCGCATGAAGGGGCGGGCAATGGGCGCGGTGTAGGCATTCCGGGGCGGGATGCGGTGCTTTTGAAAACTCCGAGGCATGTACGATCGCGAGTCGGCAAAGCGCGGCGCAATGCAGCGCTCGGCAGCTCCGACAGGCAGACCTAGTTTATTTTGGTCTAAATGCTCCGGCTGCGGCGAAGTGAAGCAAGAACGGAACATGCGAGGAAGCATACAGAAGATCGCAAGAGAAATCTCGGTGCTCCGCTCCGTGCAGCATGGAGTATGATTCCAAAAAAATCGCCTTTATAAAGGCGGAAAACATTGTCAGAAAAGAGCTCAACCTCAAAAATAACAAATATTAAAAAAAATAAATCACTTTCCAAAAATCGAGAACAGCGCAATATCAGGAATTAGGATATTGAAAATTGCCGGGAAATACAGTAATTCAAATTCTGAAAGCTATTCTCATTGGTCGGCATAAACCAGCCTATCAGAATAGGAGCGACAGTGAACCATTAAAACCTATGGAGAACTATTGACCAATCAGAATAAAAGGCGGGACAGTTCAAAATACAGTAAAAATGCAGAAAAGAGCTGATTGGCTGAGCTAGCAGGGGCTTGGCTATCTCGGCCAATCAGAATAGGAGCGACAGAGACCCATTATAACCTATGGAGAAGTTTGAACCAACCAAAATCAAAGGCGGGACAGTTCAAAATACAGTAAAAATGCTGAAAAGAGCTGATTGGCTGAGCTAGCAGGGGCTTGGCTATCCCAGCCAATCAGAGCGCGAGCTACTTCTCCCATTGTAGTCTATGGAGAGATGGGCGCAATGCAATCTCGGCGCTCAGCGCCGTGCGGCATGGAGTATGAATTAAAAAAAACATTTTTATTAGTTGTAAAATATCCTCTGAAAAAGAGCTCAAACATTCTATAAACATAAATCAATTCTATCCCGAACAACGCATTTGTCGCCGAGACCGGCGCTACATCGGGAATTGCAATAGAGAGAATTGCCGGGAAATACAGTAATTCAAATTCTGTAAGCTATTCTCATTGGTCGGCATAAACC
Source organism: Phyllomedusa bahiana (assembly GCA_025379985.1). Taxonomy (NCBI): domain Eukaryota; kingdom Metazoa; phylum Chordata; class Amphibia; order Anura; family Hylidae; genus Phyllomedusa; species Phyllomedusa bahiana. Next base: position 20,364 of record JAODAL010005655.1, read on the forward strand.
AGCCAATCAGAATAGGAGCGACAAAGACCCATTATAAGCTATGGAGGAGAATTGACCAATCAGAATAGGAGCGACAAAGACCCATTATATCCTATGGAGGAGTATTGACCAATCAGAATAGGAACGACAAAGACCCATTATATCCTATGGAGAAGTTTTGACCAATCAAAATCAAAGGCAGGACAGTTCAAAATACAGTAAAATAGAGAAAAGAGCTGATTGGCTGAGCTAGCGGTGGCTTGCCTATCCCAGCCAATCAGAGCGCGAGCTACTTCTCCCATTGTAGTCTATGGAGAGATGGGCGCAATGCAATCTCGGCGCTCAGCGCACCAAGTCTGCAAATATCTATATGTCTGAGTGGATACTGAATGTGTCGTCCACAGTCTCTATAGCCATAGCATATTGTTATGGTTGAGATATGTGGACAACATATTCATGCTATGGACTGGAACTGAGTTCGAATTGAATGAGTTTTCTAAACACCTTAATAATATACATGAATTGTTGGAATTTACTATCACTAAAAGTGAGACAGAACTTTGGAGATCTTGCGAGCTCACAAGATTGTGCATTAGACCAGCATTATATTATCACTGGCATCAAGCCGCATCACCTGCGGCCGGAGTGAGCTCCGGACGTGGGTGATTAACCCTTCGCTATGGCGATCTTTTAGGTACAGACAGGAGGAGTGAGCTCTTGCCTGCTATTGGTGCAGCAAGTGGCGCCCAGTGCCACTGCTGGTCTCCTACCTGACAGCCCGAATGCTTTACTAAATGCATTACCGCAATGCATTGTGGGCATAGTAAGTGACAGTCCCCATGAACAACAGAATACAGAAGTTCTACTCTGTACTGACCTCCCTTGTAACACTGATCTGAAGATTGCTGATACAAATCCCCTGAAAAGTGAAAAAAAAATTGAAAAAGTAAAAAAAATTAAAAAGAGTAAAACACAAACACGAAAAATTTAAATAAAATCACGTATACCGCCATTTTCCCCTTTTCAAATGCCAATTGTCCCAAAAATGATAAAAAATAAAGTACACATATTTGATATCAACGCATACATAATGACCTACCCTATAAATTTGTCATGTTATTAGACCCGCAAGGTGAACGTCGTAAAAAAAAGTCACAGAATTGCAATTTATGTTCATCTTGCAGCACATAAAATGGAATAAAAAGCGATCAAAAACTCATACAATCACCAAAGTGGTACCAAGTAAAATGTCAGTTCACCCCACAAAAAAAGCACTTACACAGCTATGTATAGGGAAAAATAAAAAAGTTATGGAAATCAGAAGATAGCGATGCATAAATGTTGTTTTACACAATAAAACACTTTTTTTTTAAAAAAAGTGCTTCCACATAAAAAAACAATATAAATTGGGTGTCACCGTAATTGTAAATAATATGTAAAACTCACTTGTCATGGATACTGCATGATGAGCGCTGTAAAAAATAAAAATAAAAAACGCTATTAAGACTGCTGTATTTTCTTCACCCTGCCTTGCAAAAAATGGATTTAAAACCAATCAAAAAGGCGTGTCCCCGCAGAAATGATACCACTAAAAATGTCAAATCATCCCACATAAATCAAGCTGCTATACAGCTCCATACACGATAGAATAAAAAAAAATTGGCTCTGAATAAAAGTGTTTTTATTGTGTAAAAGTAGTAAAACATAAAAAATATACAAATTGGGTACAATGTAATTGTATCAACCTGCTGGGTAAAGCTAACATGTCATTTATACCGCACGGTGACCACTGTAAAAAATAAAAATAAAAAACACTACTAGGATTACTGTGTTTTGTTCAAAACGCCTCACAAAAACCTTAATAAAAAGTGATTAAAGTGTCATGTGAACCCCATAATATCAATAAAAATGTCAACTCATCCTGCAAGGACAAGCCCATAATCAGCTCTGTGTATAGAAAATTAAAAAAGTTATGGCTTTTTTTTTTTATAAACGCATTTCTATTGTGTAAAAGCAGTAAATCATAAAAAACTATTTAAAATGTATATCATTGCAATTGTACTGACCGAATAGTAAAGTTATCCTGTGATTTATCCCGCATGGCGAACGCTGTAAAAATGAAGCCCAAGAAACAATGGCGGAATTCAGTTTTTTTCCATCCATTTTCATGGCCCAATGCTCAAAAAACGATGGAATACCTGTGTGCTCAAAATGCACAATGAGATCCATGAGGTGTGTTGAATTAAAAGGGGGCGACTTCTGAAAGGTTTCACCTGTTCTGGTACTTTGGGGGCTTTGCATATGTGATATGGCCCCACCAAAATCTGCGTTCCAAAAGTCAAATAGCGCTCCCTTCCTTGTACACCCTGCCATGCACCCAAACAGCAGTTTACACCTACATCTAGAAAAAATTGCATAACAAAATTTGGGGTTCTTTTTTCCAGGATTAATTGAAAAAATTAAACATTTTCAGCTGAAATTGCAGATTGTTGGAAAAAATTATTTTTTTCATTTTCAAAGCCTAAGGCTAAAAAAATGTGTGGAGTCGATATACTCACTGCACCCCTGGAAGTATTCCTTAAGGGGTGTGGTTTCCAACATGGGGTCTTTTTAGGGGAGTTTATTAAGTTTATGGGTGTCCGCAAACCTGGAATGGCACCTAAATAAAATCGTACTGAAAATGAGACCCCAGAGTCCAGTAGGTGCTCCTCCTTCTCTGAGGCTTGTGATTGAGCCAAATAGTGCACCAGGGCCACATATGGTTATCTCTAAAAATGGCAGAATCTGTGGAATTGATTTTGAGTTTCATTTATCTGGTCACATCTACTGTGTTCCAGTGAATAATGGATAAAAATTGAAAATCTGCCAAAAAAGTGAAATTTTGAAATTTTACCTCCAGTTTGCTTCAATTTCTGAGAAATACCTAATGGGTTAACCAACTTCCTAAACATGGTTTTAAATACTTTAAGGGATCTAGTTCCTTAGATGGGGTTATTTATGGGAGTGTCTAACATACAGGCCCCTCAAAGCCATATCAGGACTGAACTGGTCCCTAAAAAAGTCTATTTTTCAAGTTTTCTTGAAAATGTGAAAAATTACTACAAAATTTCTAAGGCCCCCAATGTCGTAAAGAAAAAAAAAGACAGTAGACATATTCTAGTTATAAGCTATTTTCAGTGGAATAACTATCTGTCTTACACGCAGAAAATTTTGAACTTTGAAAATGGAATTTTTTTATTTTTTTATTTCACAATATTTTGATATCCCTTGAAATGTGGCATTTGTGCTACTGCTTGTGCTCAAAGCAGCTGCAACCTCAACCTCCTATATCCGAATTGAAAATGGACTGCCCAGGAGATTAAAGTTAGACCGCAATAATTTATATGCCATAACTAGAGATGGGCGAATTGATTCTAACGAAGGGGAAAATTCTTTTAAAAATTTCGGGGAAAAAATTCGGTTTGCAGAATAAATTTTGGGGGGTTTTCGGGGGGAAAAAGTGTGTTTTGTATTGCTAAAAGGGCCGGGCAAGCACGTGCGTGACATGGGAAAAGAAAACTTGGGAAGAAAAAAAGGAAGTTTCCTAAAGGACCTGTGCAGACTAAACCCAATCAGGATGGCGGGTTTGCGACGTCACAGCACTTAAGTAGGACCCTGCTGTTCTCACACTGCTCTCGTTTTGCTGTGCATAGCGGCTGCTGCAACAGCAGAGCAGAATCTCCCCAAAAAAAGGAAAATTTGCTTTTAACAGAAATTTTTTTTTTTTGGGAGGAGTCAGCTTTTATAGAGACTGCTCCCTTTTCCCCTTTTAAAATTTTGATTCAGTTTGTGGGGTTTTTAATTCAAGTCAGGGGGGGTTTAATTTGCCCCATATACATTTTAATTCCATCTGGTCATTTTGGGGCAAATTTATATTCAAGGGGGTTTAAATTAAGCGTGTTTTTGCCTTTATATTCAAAAAAAATATTGGTGTTTTTTAAACGCCAAAGCGAGGAAAATTTTCCTGTTGATTTTGGAGGCAATTTATATTAAAAAAGGGTTAAATTTGCTGTTTTTGTGCTTTTATATTCAGTAAAATTAGTGTTTTTAAAAACCAAAAACGAGGAAATTTTCTGGTCATTTCTGAAGCGCAAAAATTTTATCCCAAGGGGGTTTCCCCAAACTGTTAGTTGTAATTTTGAACAAACGTATGTCAGACAGGGGGTGGCAGGCTCTTACATGCCGAGTGGCAGTGGGACAAACTTCCCGGAGCAGGCAAGGTCTCAGTACAGTAAGGGGACGTCGGCAGGGGGACGGTGAGGGCCAAAATGCCGGTGTCATGTAGAGGCCCTGTGATGATCAGCAACCCAAGGGTTTTGATTGGTTGAGTAGGTCATCAACTTTCATCCCAGATGACATCTGACAACCCTAGCCAACAGTCGGTGGGTTCGTCTGATCTTTCAATTCTTAGTTGGCCATGGCCTTGGACAGGTCAGCGCTGCTCAGCCTGTCCTCAACCCACCTCTGTCCTGTTGAATCCTCAGCCAGAGAACTAGTATGCGGTTCTGGGTTCGTGCAACTATACAGCGTGGACGAACAATTTGAGGTCAAGTCAGCCGCTACTGGCTAATGTAGATGTAGGTGCGGCAGGAAATCCCCTGCTTCTTGCAGTGAACTTGATGTGGAGAGGGGCATGGGCAGGTTTTTGGTGAGCGGTCAGCCTCTGCATGACCAAGACTGTGAGGAGGACTCAGCAAGAGAGTGACGATCAAATACACTCATGGGAAGTATTAAATGTTGGGCGGATTTGAATACATTTCTGCCTTACACGAGTTTGTTTAAATGAAGCGTATGGAACTGAACGATGAAGGAGATAACTACGGAAGTTTTTAGTGTTATTTTGCGATTCTGTGCGCATTGTTAATGGAGTTGTCAGTAAAAAACTGGAATGGGCAGGACAAAAAGAAGCAAAAGTAAATGCTCTGCTCAAAACTGGCTTTGGGATGGAATGTCCTTCAGTATCAAGAATTGTGAATCGTATGGTCCTACTTACGAGAAAGTAAAAACTCACAAGTACTTTGGAGGCCTGATTCTGAGTTACCGGTGGAACAAATGACTCATCCACACAGAGAGATCAAGTGGTTTGAGAAGAAAGCAAGTGTTGATAAATATTCATTTCTTCATAGAAACAGATGAACACAGGTGATAAAGGGAAAGTTTGCTGAGAACAGATGTATATAGGTATCTAGATTTTGGAAAGCTGTGGAAAAATTCTTTAGCTGCATTTGTATGGAAAAGGCTCCGCTCACACAACAGAGCCTCCAAGACTATAAAATAACTAATGATAATAATAACAATAATAATAACAATAAAAATCTGTAGAGCCTATAGAGAAAGTGTTTCCTTCAGCCTCGTCTGTCACATCCCTGTACCGTATATCTTGCTTTTTTTTTTTTCGTCCCTTGTACTACGAGCCACAGCTGCCTGTCCTGGACCTTACGCCTGTCCCCGTCTCCGAGTTTGGCCTTACGATTTTGTACCACGCTACACCTTGGCTGCCACGAAAGCATGTCATGCCAGGATAGCGACCTGGTTAGACTCCCACTCAAAGCAAGATGTCCATCCTCCGCTTTGCGGTGGGCTCTGTGTGAAAACGGGATACCTACATTTACAGGTCCAGATCCTGGCGTGGCCATTGCGCCATCGATTGCGGTGGTCCAAGTGGGATCACACTAACGCTTTCCTGTGGACAACCTGATGAAGCAGCAGTGGAATGACGTATTCATCCTGTAGTCCTGAGCAACTGACAAGTAACGTGTCCGCATGAAAGGGCCCTGAAGCAACAACGCAGGTGTCGCACATGTGAGCTCTGACTGGCCGAGATTAAATTACAAAGGGGAGAGTATTCCTGTCGACTTGGATCATCAGAAAAATTGTTATTAATGGCATTGTCTCCTTGTTTTCAGATCAATTTCCCCCTGTTCATAAATTTCCTCCTTGTAATATATATATCCTGTTCATCAATTTCCTTCATGTTCAATAATTTTCCCCCTGAGTAATAGATTTAATTCATGTTTCATCGCAATTTCCCCCTGTTCATCAATTTCCCCTGATAATATATTTTATTCCTGTTCATCAATTTCCCCTGTTCAATAATTTCCCTGTTAAATATTTATTCCTGTCTCATCAATTTCCTCCAGTCCTGTTATCATAAATTTTCCCCCTGCTTAATATATTTATTCCTGTCATAAATTTCTCCCTGTTCATGTTTAATTTCTCCTCCTGTTAATATATTTATTCCTGTTCATCAATTTCTCCCTGTTCATCAATTTCTCCCTGTTCAATAATTTCCCCCTGATAATAAATTTATTCCTGTTCATCAATTTTCCCCCTTTTTCACAGTTCCTGTCTGCCCGTGTACCCGACCTTTCTGCTAAGTTACCTGACCTCGAATCTCCGCCGCCTGCCCTGACCTGTTGGCCTGACCTTTGACTATGAGTTTCGTCATATGATTGGATACCACACTGTGCCTCGGCTGGCACCGCAAGCTAGTCGCTCCAGGTGTAGCGACCTGGTAGGACTCCCACTGCAGACCGTCCATCCTGCCTTGCGGCAGGCTCTGGTGAAAACCGGGACCTACTGGAATAATGTTTTATAGATGGATAAGACAAAAATAGGGGTTTTTGGATTAAATGAGAAGCATTTGGAGAATGGAAAATACTGCAGACTCATGCCATCTGTGAACAAAAGTGGCAGTTGTATCATGGTTTTCCTCTTTTTGTGCCAGAATGGCTTGTTATCATCAATAGAACAATTAACTCTAAATTATGGAAGCAAATCCTAAAGGATAATGTCAGAACATCTGTCTGTGAACCATATCAGAGCGTATCTACAATATACAATGGATTGTTTGAGTCAAATTGTTGTATGTACAAGCTGTTTCACAGAGCCTGTTTTTCACGGTCAGTGTCATGACCATGCCTGTTCTGGCCACAGCGCAGTCCTCTACCCATAAGGTAAGGCAGAAACTGCATTATTGGCCACGATTTAGCCCTGAATTGTGCATGTTTTTACACTGGTCTGAGGTGTCTCAATCCCTTACATTATCACAGGCCTTAAATGTTTTTCCCCTTGACACCCAGATTGGTATGGACCCTCTTCTGGAGCTCAATAATCGGATGGAGGGTCTGGCTAGCCTGGTATCTGACATGACTAATCTGGTATTAAGCTGCTATTGCTGCTGCACCCCTGTGATAGTCCCCAACCTGCAACCAGCTGTTGTCAGGGAGTTAAAAATGCTTCTTCAGGACCATTTTTCGGGGGACTGCAAAAAGTTGGATACATTTCGATAGTCATGTTGCTTATATTTTCGGGTTAAGCCCCTTGATTCTGAGGTCCAAATGGTGTGTCTTTTACAGGGCAATCCTCAAGCATGGGCCCTCAAACTTTCCCGCACTTCTCCAGAGTGGAATTCTTTTGACCTGTTTTTCCAGTCCATAGGGCTCATATATTCAGAACCAGAAAACAAAACAAATCAACGTCAGGGAAAAAGTTTGGTTGAGGAATAGTTCACCAAGTTCCACAAGTGGTGTGTGACTGCTGCATGGGGGGAACCAGCATTAAAGACCCTATTCAGTCATGGCCTGTCTGATGCCATTAAAGATGTGTGCATCAGCCACTCCAACCCCAATACTTTAGAGCAGGCCATGGTTCTTGTGGTCCGCATTGACTGCAGACTCTGTGAGAGAAAAGAGAGGAAAGGTAATGATCTGACTATCCTTCGGTGTCTTGTATTACTTTTTCTTTCTCGACTTATAAACCTGTCTCGTTCCCTTCCTTTGTGGAAGAGCAACCTATGCTTTTCAGAGTCATGGACTAAAACATGAGAAACGCCCTGTGTCTGTTTTGTGGCATAGCTGGTCATTTTCTTTGGAGTTGCCCAACCAAACCCAAGTTCCAGTCTGAAAGACTCCAGTGCCTGAGTGGTAGTCAGAGGGACCACTCAGGCATCCAGGTATCTTTTGAGTCTATTTAACCCCTTAAGCTGCACGCCTGAAAAGTATTTAATGACTAGAACATTTTTTTAGTTTTTGACTCCTTGCGCTTCAACAGTTGTAACGTTTTTATTTTTTCAATGATGAAGTTGTATGAGGCCTCGTTTTATTCGAGACAAGTTGTACTTTTACAGTTTAAATTCACTTATGAATAATTGCAGAATTGTTTTATTTTTTTTGTTTTTTTCAATTTTTTTTATACCATTCACATTTTACATTTAAGAATTTGTTAGATTTATTCTACAGGTTATTACAATTGTGTGGATACCTAATGTGTAGAGTTTTTTTGTGTGTGTAATATTTTTTTTTACAATTTTTATTTTTTTTAATTTTTTTAAAATCCCATGAAGGGAGAACTGTTTTAATTTTTTTTGTTTTAACACTTGTTAATGTATTAGCATATTTATATATGCTAATTCATTATAATCTGTGTCAGTCTGATACAGGGAGTGATCAGGACAGCACACAGTCTGCTCTGATCACTGGTTGTTACACAGACAGCCTGGGGCTACTCTGGGTCCCCAGGGCTGACTGTGCAGCCGTTCCCCGTGCTGTCAGGTCACCAGGCGTTCCGATCACCTGACAGAGCAGGGAAACCCTTTGATTGCGCTGCGGTGACAAACTGCGGCAATCAAAGGGTTAAAGCACCGGGGAGCGGAGGTGCGCTGGTATCAGGTCTGTGTAGTACAGCCCCGTTCTCAGCGCTGCTGCAGCGCCGGGAGCCGCAAACTTTGATGTCTGCAGCAATGTCAAAAGATGTCGCTGCAGACGAACGACCTGAAATTCCCGTCATCAAAAAACGGTGGGCGGTCGTTAAGGAGTGAAAAAGAATTATTGTTGGTGTCCTTGTTTTTTGATTCTAAGTCTGGATCTGGGCAGGCTGCCAACTTTAAGGATTCTGCTTTTATGTTGGTTTTAGGCCTCCACTTAGGGCGACATGTATGAACGGGCTTTTCGCCTGTTTTTTGGCGTAACCTGCACCTAACCGGCCCGAATCCGCTGTCGGACGCAGGGATGCGGTGGTAAGTACAGCATTCGCCACTTTCAGCTGCGCCTCGCATGAAGGGGCGGGTAATGGGCGCAGTGTGGGTGCGGTGTGGGCGTTCCGGGGCGGGACACGGCGCGCTCGAAAACTCCGAGGCATGTACGATCGCGTGTCGGCAAATTGCGGCACATTGCAGCGCACGGCAGCTCCGACAGGCAGACCTGGTTAATTCTGGTCTAAATGCTTCGGCGGAGGCGAAGTTAAGAGAGAACGGAACATGCGAGGAAACATATAGAAGATCGCAAGAGAAATCTCGGCTCTCAGCTCTGTGCGGCATGGAGTATGATTCCAAAAAAATCGCCTTTATCAGTAAACGAGCTCAAACCTTCAAAAATAAAAAATACATAAATAAAATCACTTTCCAAAAATCTAGAACGGCGCAACATCAAGAATTAGGATCTTGGAAATTGCCGGGAAATACAGTAATTCAAATTCTGAAAGCGCTTCTCATTGGTCGGCATAAACCGGACAATCAGAATAGTGAACCATTAAAACCTAGGGAGAACAATTGACCTATCAAATTCAAAGGCGGGACAGTTCAAAATACAGTAAAAGAGTTGATTAGCTGAGCTAGCGGGGGCTTGGCTATCCCGGCCAATAAGAGCGCGAGCTACTTGTCCCATTGTAGTCTATGGTGAGATCGGCACAATGCAGTCTCGGCTCTCAGCGCAGTGCGGAATGGAGTATGATAAAAAAAATATAATTTTTATTATGTGTAAAATATCATCTGTAAAAGAGCTGAAACCTTCTATAAACATAAATCAATTTAATCCCGAACAACGCATTTGTCGCCGAGACCGGCGCTACATAAGGAATTAGGATATAGAGAATTGCTGGGAAATACAGTAATTCAAATTGTTTAAGCTCTTCTCATTGGTCGGCATAAACCAGCCAATCAGAATAGGAGCGACAGGGACCCTTTCTAACCTATGGAGAAATATAGACCAATCAAAATCAAAGGCGGGACAGTTCAAAATACAGTAAAAATACAGAAAAGAGCTGATTGGTTGAACTAGCGGGGGCTTAGCTATCCCAGCCAATCAGAGCGCGAGCTACTTGTCCCATTGTAGTCAATGGAGAGATAGGTGCAATGAAATCTCGGCGCTCAGCGCCGTGCGGCATGGAGTATGATTAAAAAAATCATTTTTATTAGGTGTAAAATATTCTCTGAAAAAGAGCTGGAACCTTCTATAAACATACATAAATAAAATCACTAACAACGCGTTAGTACCTTTTTCAGCTGCTTCCTCTAGTATTGGCAGCCAGTCAATCAGCGTGAGCACAAGGGGGAGGGGGGGGGGTCAAAAACATCACCAGTGAGGGTGTAGGGATCTCACTGGCTGCTATAATCACATGACCGTCATATGTGTATTTCACTGTTTTTCCTGTTGAACAAAATTTCTACCTTAATCTCTGTAGTGAACACACTGCTGCCTTTGTCTGCTGGCTTGCAAACAGGCAGAAAAACCATTTAACAGCAATTTTACACAGAAGAAGCTGCTAGATAGATACTCGGGGAGGAGGGGGGCAGCTAGCTTAGGGAATCAGACACATCACTAGTTTGGCAGTTAGGGAGTTAGGTAGTTTTGTATAGATATTCCATAGAAAAATTTCTGTTTATAATCATATTTGCCCGTTGCAAAGTACAGGCATTTAAGAGCACTTCATTTTCTGTGAGGGTTCTTCCATACAACCCCATTTCACTGCTATTCAATCGAAAAAATTCTGTTTAGAATCTTATTTGCCCATTGCAAAGTACAGGCATTTAAGAGCACTTGATTTGCTGTGAGGGTTCTTCCATACAACCCCATTTTACCGCTATTCCATCGAACAAATTCTGTTTACAATCTTATTTGCCCGTTGCAAAGTGCAGGCATTAAAGAGCACTTGATTTGCTGTCTTTAGATTACAGTTCTTCAATAAGAGACTGTGAACAAATCTTGACCTTTTTAATATTTATATTTTTGAACATGGAGGTGGCAAGCAAAGCAAGGAGGGGCATAGGACATGGAGCTAGAGGTACGAGACAAGGCGTTCCTTTCAGTGCTCCGGACAACACACAAGCGAGCACATCGTCAGTTGCAGGACCGTCAGGCCTGTCATCTCTTGGTCAGTTCCCTGTGCATCTCATGTCTGAAGAGCGGCACCAATCTGTTCTGCAGTGGTTAACACACCCTGCATCCAGCAGTTTTAACTCCTCTTCCACTCAGTCACGGCCACAAATATAGTCATCATAATCATCAGTCCAAACTGAAGCAAACACAGGCCAAATGTCACCCAGTAAACAGACCGCACTAGATAATCCATATTCTGAAGAGCTCTTTGATGACACAATGCGGTTGGGGTCAGAAGGCATATCAAAAGATGAAGAGGCCAAACAGCATGACTTTGTCTGCTGTGACACCCAATCTCTGATGCTCTCAGAGGAGGAGAAGGAAGCTGGTCCCTCTCTTACTACTGGACTCTCCATCTTTAAGGTAAAAGGCATGAAACCTGGTATATGTTCTCCAGACCCTTCCATAAACATGGAGTTGTGCCTTTGTCAACATACATGCGCATCTACAAGAAGGGTGACGTGTACATTAAGGGTATGGGCACCATACAAAAGGCATGCCCTTTAAATGCTAAAATGGCAAGACTGGCAGGATCTACAATGTTACACAGCATGCTGTGGGTGTAATTGTGAACAAGCAGATCAAGGGAAAAATCCTTGCCAAAAGGGCAGCACTCTTGTCAGGGGCCCTAATCAAAAAGAGTCCCATTGATATGTTAAAAAATAATAACTAGTAATAGGTAGGGGGCCTCATTTGATTTAGCTGCATGGGGCCCTGAAACGGTTAATAGATGACTGACAGCAGCCCTTGCTACCACTGCACCCCCTATAACTATGACGCTGCCAGCTAAACCTTCATGTTCCCAGTTGGGATGTTCTTGCTGCCACCACAAATATGACATGTTCTTGGGCCCGGGTGAAAAAAGTGATAGGGGGCTCCTGCCAGTTACCATGTGCCACTTCTTATACCAGTGTCTTCTTTTGTGTCAAAGGGGCCCAGTAGCAGCTGCTACCACTGTACCTGCTGTAGCTATGCTGTCCTCATCTTTTCAGTTAGCCATTGAAAAGAATTAATTATTTTAGACTGTGAATATTTTTCTGTGACTCTTAGGCTATGTTCACACGGCTTAACTGCGGGACGTTATTACGCCCCGCAATTACGCCGTGTGGACGGGGGCGGGGCGGGAGCGGGGGAGTGAGCGGGGGGCCGGCACTTCGCCGGCCCATTGACTTGCATTACCAGCGGCGCGTATACGCTGCTGGTAATTCTCTATGAGAACTGTGGATTACCGTAATGAATGGGCCGTTTTCAGCCCGTAATTTGCCCGTAATTAAGCCGTGTGAACATGGCCTTAGAGCCAGATTGTCTTCACTAATGCACTAATTGCAGCTTCTGCTCACATGTGTTGGTATAAAAATTAATCTGAACATCATCTCTCTTTGACTTTAATGGGGTTTGGAGTTCGGTTCGGCGTTCTGTCCAAATTTCTCGAATTTTTTAGTGCTCGCTCATCACTACTCAGAAGTAGAAGACAAACAGCCATGCACAGTCTGGGCCCAGGCTCTTGGTCAAAACCCAAGACAACTAAAAGTGCTTTGCCAACAAAAAACATTTTGTAGGTCCTGTTTATGCTTTGAAGGATAAAGCATAGTTAACAACTAATAACCTGCGCCTTAAGGTTTTATCTGGGACATTTGCCCTAAGTCTCATCAAAAAATGCCATTGTCTGAGCCCTTCCAAACCTGGGGGATCTATTGAGGGTCCAGAGACACTTCATTAAAAGGGAGAGGGGTACTATCATGACCATGTCTGTCCAGACCACAGCGCAGTTTTCTGCCCGTAAGGTACAGCAGAAACTGTGAATTTGGCAGGGGCGTTGCTAGGGTCCTAAAACATCCGGGGCTCGGGCCCTTTGTGTTTTTCCCGCCTCATTGTGAACTGCGGATGTTTTTTAACAGAGAAAAACCTTGTGTTCCTGTCACTAATTTTCTGCACATCCCACACAGATCCCGTCCATCTCCTCAGCAGTCACTGTACAGTAAAAATCACCAATGACAAATTAACTTTTTCAGAACTTCTCACCTTCATATGACAATACCCTAAACAGTCACCAAATAATCCACCGATACATGGAGCAAATCTACCAGACAAGTGATTGTGACTAAAAACACTCCTACAAAACCAAGACCCAAAACTATTACTACTTAAGGCTCAAATAATCCTGACAGACCCTGACAGAACGCGACCCCCACATGTGACTATCAGCTGTACACAGCCTCGGAGTACATATACCACCGCCATACAGTGACCATATAGTGGTAGACACCAGTGTACACAGGCTCTGATTACATATACCACCGCCATACAGGGGCCATATAGTGGTAGATACTAGTTGTATGTAGACTCTGCAGACATATAAGTGATTACCCTGCTGTTACATTTAGTAACTCACCGGAGACGTCTTTTCTGATCAGCGTCGTTCACTTTCCCTTTTCTTCTCCATCCAGTTCACACCTTCATGCTGATTGCTCCCGGCCAATACTCGTCCCTGAGGATTTGGACACAAATATCTTAGAATCCTCACATTTCCAGCAACTCCTTAATTTTAGGTATAGCAGTCCCCTAAGTTAGGTATATAGGGGCACTGAAGCAGTATATGGGGCCACAGACAGGTATATGGGGCCACAGGCAGGTATATGGGGGCCACTGGCGGGTATATGGGGGCCACAGGCAGGTATATGGGGGCCACAGGCAGTATATGGGGGCACTGAGGCAGAATATAGGGGCACTGAGGCAGTATATAGGAGCACTGAGGCAGGTATATAAGAGCACTGAGGCAGGTATATAGGGGCACTGAGGCAGTATATAGGGGCCACAGGCAGGTATAGGGGGGGCACAGGCAGGTATAGGGGGGCACAGGCAGTATATGGGGCCACAGGCAGGTATATAGGGTCATTGAGGCAGTATATGGGGCCACAGGCAGTATATGGGGGCACTGAGGAAGTATATAGGGGCCACAGGCAGGTATATGGGGCCAAAGGCAGTATATAGGGGGCACAGGCAGTATATGGGGCCACAGGCAGGTATATAGGGTCATTGAGGCAGTATATGGGGCACTGAGGCAGTATATGGGGGCCACAAGCAGGTATATAAGGGCACTGAGGCAGTATATGGGGGCAATGAGGCAGTATATGGGGGCCACAGGCAGGTATATGGGGGCACAGGCAGGTATATGGGGGCACAGGCAGGTATATAGGGGCAACAGGCAGGTATATAGGGGCACAAGCATCATATGGGGGCCACAGGCAGGGATATGGGGGCACAGGCAGTAAATGGGGGCACAGGCAGTAAATGGGGGCACAGGCAGTATATGGGGGTCACAGGCAGTATATGGGGGCCACAGGCAGGTATAAAAGGGCACAGGCAGCATATGGGGGCCACAGGCAGGCATTATAGGGGCACAGGCAGTATATAGGGGGCCACAGACAGGGATATGGGGGCCACAGGCAGCATATGGGGGTCACAGGCAGGGATATGGGGGCCACAGGCAGGCATTATAGGGGCACAGGCAGGGATATGGGGGCCACAGGCAGGCATTATAGGGGCACAGGCAGGGATATGGGGGCCACAGGCAGGCATTATAGGGGCACAGGCAGGGATATGGGGGCCACAGGCAGGCATTATAGGGGCACTGAGGCAGGTAAACGCTATAAAAATAACAACATTAATACTCACCTTAACTCCCCCGGCGAGCGCGCTCTGTCCTCTTCAGCCCGCGCTCCTCCGGCAGCTCCTCGGGCGCACGGCCTATGATGCGCTGTGCGCCCGAGGACAGGCAGCGTCACGATGACCTGCGGGTCCGACACTGTCTGCGGGGCAGGGAGCGCTCGCTCTCTGCCCCGCAGAAGCCCGCAGTTGTATGTGCGTCCAGCGGACGCACATGCAGCTGAAGAGCCAGTCGGTGCTCCAGGCCCAGCGCAGAGGCCTGAAGCCCGGGAGACTCGGGGCACAGGGGGTTTTATTCGGGGCCCGAGCCCCGAATAAAACAGCCTAGCGACGCCCCTGGAATTTGGCCATGATTTGGGCCTGAATTGTGCATGTTTTTTTACACTGGTCTAAGCACTGATTTCAGTGCTGACTGTGGTTGATTGACAGATTCTCCACCACACCTGTCTGCTGCTTCTGCTAGTCTTGTGCTTAGCTGCAGACAATCTAGAGTAGGTGGTGATGGACAGGCTCCTTCGCCACACAGTTATCTTGATTCCTGATCTGTGTTTTGTGTGGTCTGGATGTCAGTGGGCCGGACCAATCACACTCTGGCCTGGGACTCTGGCATCCTTTAAGAAGACCACCTTTGCTCTGGAACCCCGCCTGTGATAGTCTCTTTGTAGCTTGAGGGGCTGTTTATGTTCTATTTGGACTGTTTGGAATTCTGATCTCTTGTCTGTTTTCTGGACCTCCTCTTTTGCCTGCTGCTCATGTACTGCTGTTGCTATCTCTGATTTTGACCAATTTCTGCCTGACTACCCTTGATTATGTCTGTCCATCTTGCCTTTTTGTGTTTCACTTTTTGAAGGAAGAGATTGTTGACAGTTGTCGTTGACAGCTTACGGTCAGACTGGCAAGTAGGCAGAGACAGCCTTGGGGGGGTCTAGCGCTAAGATTCACTGTCCACTTGACACTGTCCAGGTTTCTTGGTCCCTTACAATCAGCTTCAGACTCACTCTTCCTGGTCAGGCTCTGGATGATTCTATAACAGTAATTGGCACATCAGCTCAACATTCCTAGCTGAGAATGTTACTGTGCACATGAATGCATGTAAACAGTGCATTGTAAACTGTAATGTACAAGGCTACAGTGCTCAAAAGGGTCAAAGTTTATCAGTAACATAAACAAGCTCCAGTGCTGAAGATAACACAGAGTGACCTCACCATGGTTGGCCGGGGCTGCTGGGACAATGAGAGCAGGGAGAGATGGTTAGTAACCTAGGGAAGCTAGTGTAAAGATACAGATGATAAAATCTCCTAAACATAGCAAAATTATAAATAACATGTATTTGGTAATAGTCTATATTTATCTTTGCCAACATGGTTAAAGATAATCATTGTGGTTTGAAATCCCATTTTATTAATGAAAAGTATTGGATTCTACATTGTATGATGAATCTGTCCGTGAGCTTAATCACGAGAAAATGTGGATCCTAATTTTAAGCGAAAAGAAATATTGTAAAAGGACCCAAAGTAAGCAGTCCATGGAAGGAAGTCCACCAAAATAACAGAGAAGCTGTTTTGTGTGGAGGAATGGGTTAAAATTCCTCCAAGCCAATTTGCAGGTCTAATCAATAATTACCAGAAACATTCAGATGAGCTAAATTATTTTGAATCCTTTTCACAATGCATAAATTTAGTGAGTCACATGTGACTTGAGTATTGCTACATCCAATAAAGGGTATACCAGATACTGTAAGCAAAGTTTACATACTTTTGCCACTCACAGATATGTGATATTGGATCATTTTCCTCAGTAGATAAATGACCAAGTCAAATACTGTACGTTTGACTCATTCACTATATCTACTTTCGACTATCTACTGGGAATTTCTGAAGGATAAACCAATATATAAAATGGGGAAAAAGGCAGCACAACTGTAAATATAAAGTCAGGTGCAAACAGAAAAAACCCATGTCATGGGTCAATTAATCAAAAAAAAAAAGGAGCTGGTGGTACAATACACTAATAAAGAGTTAACAATGTTTACTAGTAATTGCATTAATATCTGGTGAGTCCCGCCCTGGTAGTCCTGTTAGTACTGCAATTATTGCAATTTCTTTGTGCTGATTTTTGTATTTTATATGTGAATATTAATTGATTTCTGTAAGCTAGAAAAGGGTAGACAATTTCTTTCAGAGTCAAAGCAACTTTTTCTCCCCCTCATTATAGAAAAAAAATTTAAAGTTCAAATGCCCCTCCTTTTGCCATTTTACAAATAAAAAAAAAAATTAAAAGTTACACATAATTGGTATCACCGCGTACAATCCAATCTATTAAAATATAACATTATTTATCCTGTATGCTCAGCACCGTAGTAGAAAAATAAATAGTTTTATGCTACAATTTGGGGTTTTTGGTAATTTCACATCCCCTAAAATTGAAGAAAAGTGACCAAAGTCACATGTATCCCAAAATGGGGCCAAAAAAAAAAACGCTCCCTCATTCAGGTCCACAGGGGGACAAACAAAAATAAAGTTATTGACTGAAAATTTAAAGAGTAGATGTTTGGTTTTTTTTATGGTACTTAAAACATAATGATAACCCTACATAATTGGTATTGTTGGACTTGAATCAACCTGCAGAATACAGAGAATATATTATTTATACCAATGCTGTAAAAAAAAAACTGCAAACATGGTGCAAGTATGTTTTTTTTTCACATTTTGCCCCACTTTTTTTCTGTGCTTTCCCAGTAAATTCTATAGTACATTGAAGGACACCATTAGAAAGTACATCTTGTCCCGCAAAATAAAAGCCCTCATATGTCTATGGAGATGGAAAAATAAAAAAATTACAAAAAGCCATCTTATTATTAAGGGGTTAAAAGTATTTATTTTCCGCAGCAGAGGCAGTGGAAAAAAGGGGCAGCAGTGAGTATTGGTGAACCTTTTAGAGGCCGCTTTCAGACGTTTTTTGTCTAATGCAGTGTAGACATAGCCTTAGTGTATAACAAGTTGCAGTGGGGAGCAGGGGGTCATTCCTTCAGCCTTCTGCCTGCTCATTGTCTCCAGCAATGTCTGGCCAGCAGAGAGTTACCATAGGGCAGAGCTGAAGGATCCCACACTGGGAGGGGTGGCAGCAGCAGGGCTCAATGTGAACTGATGACTCCTCTCCTATCTTACTGCTTATAAGTGTCTGTGCAGGGGAGGCTTCATCAGTTCACAATGACCGATCAGTTCAGCTCTCTGCTCAAGCTCCGGGACAGCAGCACTCACAGACTCTGCTCCGGCAGTCACTTTCTTCGGTCCCGCTCCGCTGGTACAGTCGGAGGAGGAAGCAATTTGAATCTTTGTCTGCTGCCCACCTTCTCTCAGATGCCTGAGATAAAGGAGGCGGCACTTGGAGGGGTGACCTAGGAGCAGTAGCCTGCTGCTGCCTGCCATACGCTGCTGAGTCTGAAAGAATAATGTTTTAAATATTAAACTGCGCCCCCTTTCTTCCTGGCAGAGGTAACACCCTAGGTGATCTCCCACCTCTGCCTAACCATCGTCCCAGCCCTGACCAGAATAGAAAATTGATGGCTTACATAACAGCTGTGCGCAACAAACTGGGTAGAGTAATAACTCTTTTACACATGCTTGATGTGTCAGTAGATGTAGGCACAACCATGTAATAATTTCTATCACTATATAATTATTATTTTTACCATGTGCCATACAATCACCTGACAAAATAATGTAGTTTATACTGTATATGTATTCATTGTTTATTGCTGAAGTGATTCATTAATTGAAAGCGAGGTTAACAATTCCCTCTTCATTACACACTAACCTCTTGAAGTACACTAGCAATATAGGCATAAGGTATTGCATGGTCTGTATTTACAATATAAACCGGCAAGCTATGAGCTACTATTGGATGCTAAAGCAATAACTTTGACTGAATACCTGGTCTTACATGAACAAATCTATGTACTGAATGTATACATCAGTGAATGGACATAAATAATAAAACAATGTGGAAATATTCTGCATTCAGAATTACTCACTACTTATTATTTCCAAGGAGTCAAAGCAATTCACATTTTGGTGTGTGGGCTAAAGCAGCAAAGGTAACGTGGTCTAATCTAGTGTTGCACTGAAAAAACTGGATACATTACTTGTAGGTCAGTGACAACATAAGGGTAAACTGGTGATGTATTGAGAAAAATAGAAATAAGATCTGATCTTTTGGTTGAGGAGACAGGGATTTATAAATAATGGGTCAATGTCCATACTGTAAATTCCATTATCTAATATTCGGCTTAAGCAGTTGGGTCTATTAGTGTCACTCTTTCAACTCAGTGATTTTTTTTTTTTTAACTGTGAAGCCAATTAGAGAGCTATGTGTGACAGGTTAGACATTGATCCATGGAAGGGATCTGTTCTGTGCATTTGTCAATGTCAGGTGGCTTCTTGGGCCTTGCCAGTACATGATATCATCATCTGGTAGAAATGACAATCTTTAAGATAGCAGTCTGTAGAAATGACCGTATTTTATACCATCCTTAAAAGAGATACTTAAGGCGACATGTATGAACCTGACTCGCCAGTTCTACCTCTGTTTTTAATTGTGCACGATCCGACGGTATGTATGAAAGCATCTCACAGCACTTTATAAATGTGTCCTCTTTGATATTGAGAAAGGTAGTGAATTTTGCCTGATGTTGACGTAATAACACACACACACACACACACACATCACACACCAACACACACACACACAACACACACACTTATATATATATATTATATATTATATATATATATATATATATATAATATCTTGGGAAACCGATGGGAATCAACCACTGCAGAACATTGGAGCCTTAGCCACAGTCATATTGATTTTTGATCACGTGACAACGATATGTACTGCTTATTTAATAAAAAAAACACCCAAGGCATATACATTACTGTACAATGACAAACAAATATTGTAAAATATTTCACTTTTACATAGTAAGTAAACAGCAACATATCAATAATGCAAAATCAAATCTAACTTTTTATTCATACCTTGAGTTACTCTAGTGGCAAGTATATAGATCCAATAGGCTTCTGTTTTAAAGATGCTGCCCACCACATAATAAAATAGGTAAGTAGCTCCTGGGCCCCAAGGAAAAAAAAAAATAAAACTCACCTTCCTCCATTCCTGTGTTTCACCGGGATAGGTGAGTATAAGTTTTTTTTTTTTTTGTTTGTTTGTTTGTTTTTTTTTTACTTGGAGGTACTTAAATGACTTTATTTTTAGAACTATCTACAAAAACAGTAATGACACTGTGACCAGTAAATACAATGATGTTGGAAAAAAAATTATTATATTTAACCAATAGGAACCAACATAGATAAATAATCAAATCATTTAATCATATTTAATTTTATTATTTTGCTCAAATTACATTTCATGATCAAAAATAAATAATTATTTTTATTTTTTTAAATTCATCCAAGATGGAAACACTTCAACCACTGATGTGACTAATTACCTAGGGCTATACAATAATTTCTGGGTTTTTTGAAAAAAAAAAATATACAGGGCTTTCGCCAATTTTTGATGTTTCTTTGAGCCAAAAAAATTTATGAAAAAGGTGCACTTTCCAAAAATTTTGGGCCTTAAAAGGTTCCTTGTTTTAAAGCGCCAAAAAACAAATTTTTTAAAGCGCCCCCGTTCGTGGCTTTTGGGGGCTTGTCGCACCACATTCTTAAAAAGGGAAAAACATTTTTATTTTTTGACACAAAACATAGGGCTTAAAACTTAGAACAGCCCGACCCCAAATTAAAGGGATGCCCGAGCCAGACTTCCATTTTGGGCCCTAGAAGCACCTGAACAGGGTTTATACATTTTGGGGCATTCCCAAAAACGCCCCTTAAAAACTATTTAGAAAAAATTTTTTTTTGTCAGTGCCAATGTTTATACAGGTACCCATATTTCTTAAAAACTAATTCATCCTCAAACCCTGGGCCAAAAAAAGTATGTTCTAGAAAAAAATATAAAATTCTAACATAAATACAAAAAATAATGCCAATGGGAGCATTGAGACCCAACTTTGTTTCGCTTAATTTCCCAGGGTAAAAAGAAACAATCCAATGAAGGGGGGCTGTTTTAAAAATTTGGGTTTTTTCTGTAAACCCTTTTTCTCTTTTGTTTTGACGGGATTATATGTTTCCTTGTTTCATTTGAGGGCCAAATTGTCTTTTTTGAGGGAAAATTTAAAATTTTTTTTTTTACCTTTTATTTTTTTTTAAACCCATGAAGGAAAACCGTAAAAACCCAGAAAAAACCCCACCCCGGGGTAAAAAACCGAGGGCACTTACTTTTGCCCAAAAAAAACGGGAAAAAATTATTGAAATTTGAGTATAAACCCAGGGGGAAAATGCAAACGGCTGCTGGGGGAATTTTTTAAAAAAAAAATAGATACCAATAAAAATTTCCCTAGGCCGGTTTTAAAGTCCCCCATAGGCAGATAAGGCTGGTTATTTTGGGAGTTTCAAAGTCCCCCATAGGCAAATATAGGCAAGTATAGGCAATTTTAAAGTCCCCCAAAAGCAGTTAAATGTCCCTTTAAACAGATTTTGGGGTTTGGGTAAAAGGGGGAGTATATGTCCCCCTAGGGGGGGCACAGGCAGGTAATTTTCCCCCCCTAGGAGGAAAAAGGGCCTCAAAAGGGGGAGGGATAGGCAGGTATAGGTACATTTTGGGCTTGGGGATAGGGGTTTTAAAGGGCCCCCCAGACAGGGTATAGGCAGGTATAGTCACCTAGGCCGGGTATAGGGAGGGGAAAAGGCAAAGGGAAAAGGTCCCCTAGGACAGGGTATAGGGAGGGGATATGCATGGGATAGGCTGGAATTTGGTCCCCCTAGACAGGCAATAGGGGAGGAAATAGGCCCCTAGGCAGGTATTGGAAATCCAAAGGGAAAGGGATGGCAGTATGGCAGGTATAGGGAGGCTATAGGCAGTACTAGGGGGTTTGGCTGGTTTAGGCAGGGAAAATACTAGGGAAAGGGATAGGGGGAGGGTTTTTGAAGTACTAGGCGGTATGGGGGGATGTTTAGATTTGTACTAGGCAGGTTAGGGGGAAAGGGATAGGGTTTTCTTGAAAGGTTTAGAAAGTAATAGGCAGGGTTTTGGGCAGGGAAAAACATAATAGGGGGGGTAAGATAGTACTAGGCAGGTTTTAGGGAGGTTTTAGGAGTACTAGGGAGGGTATAGGCAGGGATAGATAGTTCTTTGGCAGGGGATTGGGAGGGTTTGGCAGTACTAGGAAGGGTATAAAAAGTACTAGGCAGTATAGAAAGTACTTTGGCAGGTTTAAAAGGGCAGGTAAGGCATACTAGGGAGGAAAAGATAATACTAGGCAGGCATAGGGAAAGGGATAGGCCCGTAAATAGGGCGGTTTTAAGCGTACTAGCCCGGTATAGGGAGGTATAGATTTGAAATTAGGGAAAAGGGATTTCTAGGCAGGGTTTTGAAAGTACTAGGCAGGTTTAGGGCAGGGATAGGGATACAAAAAGGTATAGGCATTGTTTTTTAAAAAAAAAAACAACCCCTTCCTCGATCCCCCTTGCTCCTCTCCCGGGCGCGCTCCCTCCGGGCTTCTCGGCACAAAAAGGGGGGAAAACGAAACAGGCCGCGCCCAAAGCAGCGGAAAGACAAAACCCCCTGCCTGTTTCCGGGAAAAATATGGACGGCCCCTGAGTTTGCCGGCCGCCAGATCCACTGCGGAGCCCGGAGCGCCGCTCTCTTTCTCCTTCATGGTTATCTCTTCTCCCGCATCGCTCCCGGAGGAAATCGCCCGCAAATTGGGGGAATAGCGCCCGCGCGGCCCCCCCCCGCCCCCCCGCGCCCCCAAAACGCTGTCACTGACTGGGGTTTCCCGTTTTAAACGCTCCCCCGAGGAGTGCATATAATTGAAGCATCCCCTTTGGGAAAGGGCCCTTTGCACGTCCCCCCAGCGCCGACAAATGAATTTGATATAAGCCGAGGGGGGTTTTTTCAGCACATTAATTTGTTTCTAAAAAATTGGGGGTTATACTTTGAGAAAAAATTTCGGCTCCGTGTTAAAAATAAAAACCCCGTGTCAGTTTGCCCCCAGGGAGCCCCCGGGGCAAGAACCCCAAATCTGCCTTGGTCGCTTGGGGTTTTTTTTCACAGAAAAACCCTTTTAAAGGCCCACTCTAGTTCCCCAAAAGGGTGATGTGCAGGGCCTTTTCCCCGGGGCCCCTGTTTTGGGGCAACCCGGGGGTCAAAATCACCCCAGGCAAGGGGAAAAACCCTTTGATAAACGGGGTCACGAACCCCAGCAATCAAAAGGGTTTAAAATGGGCCGGGTTTGGGAGGGTTTTTCCCTGCCCCACCACACTTTCAGGAAACTGCATTGGGAACAGGGTTTTGGTTAAAAGCCTGTTTTTTAGTGTGGGTTTTCCCTACGCCAGGCCCACGCAAAACCCCCCTTTTCTGCGCCCAAAGCAAAAGACATCACTGTAGCAGAAGCCTCACCGCCCAACGTCAAAGTCAGCAGGGGTATTAAGTGGTTAAAGGGGTTTATCACAAAAAAGTAAGTTTTTAAAAATGTAGGGAAGGAAATTGAAAATTTTTTCCAAAGCATTAGTCTTTTGTTTTTTTCCTTGTAAAAAGATAAGAGAAATTTTATCTGCCTGAGTGCACACAGGTTTTGTGGTTAATGCCCAAAACCCCCTTATGTTAACAGGCAGGTTGAGGTCCCCATGGTCTGATCATTCCAAGGGAAGCCTTATCTCTAGCAAATTTAGCTTTTGTTTAAAATTTAGCGATTATTTTCATTTCCCCATACAGGTAGATTTTTCTTCTTACAGATTCATTCCTGACTGCATTTGTCAGCTTTTTATAAGGTTTTAAAATTGCTAATCACTGCTATATGTGGTGTGTCATATTGTCAAAAATATAGTCCTGTATAAAAATTAGACCCTTCTTTACAATCAGTATTTTATAATTAGTTTGAATATGCAGCCAGAAAAGCACTGACTTTGAGGCAAATGTTGTCACCTAATTTGTTTGTGAGCAATTATGTTCTAAAATCTACATGGTTATGTCATCTAGGCATATTTAAGTGCGGTCATACACACTGTATTTGCTGTAACTACATATACAGAATAATAAAGTAATCATTCTAGGCAACCCATTAAACCGTACATTAACTGCAATACTAAAAAATGATATAAATTATTTTAAAAACATTTTCATTTAAAAAAATAGGATGTACAACACGGTTCTCAAAATTGAACGGGAAACACCCTCGATGTTAAATATTTGGTTACGTAATGTGTCAGCAGCAATATTATATTTATCTCATGAACACACAGGAAATATTATATGTTGCCATACCAAAATTAAAATGTGCTCGGGCCTTCATGGGTAGGGGGGGTATAGACCCAAATCTTAACAGAGAACCTTTTGGTCTAAAACTTCCCCGGAAATCAAGGTATGAATAAAAATTGTTTGTTTTTGCATTATGATATGTTGCTGTTTACTTTTTTCATCAGGGGGTTGAAAGGTCCCAAAACATCCGGGGCCCGGCCCCCTGGGTTTAAAGTTTTGCTCAGAGGGGCGGGGTTCACCGGTTTTTTTTACGCCCCATAAACCGGGTTTCATGTGTTTTTCAAAAAAAAAACGTGCCAGCGGTCGATTGAAGCCCCCACTAATTTTTATTCCCCCAAAAAGGGTTTAATGTTCCCGGACAGCTTGAATTACCATAATTTGGCCTTACTTGGGTGTATTGAACCCAAAAAATTACCCGCCAAAGTAGGCCCAACTTATGTAAATGTAAAACTCACGAAATTTTTGTGGGCAAATGTGCAAAATTTTCGCCCAAAGGTCCCCCAAAAATACAGTAAAAATCATGCTTGGGCTATAAACCCCTGTTGTTTTTGCGGACACAAACCCGCCTGTAAAAAAAAGTGCATGCCACTTCTTTTTTTTTTTTTTTTTTTTTTTTCCCTTTTTTTTTAAAATTTTTTTCCCTTTTTTTTGGAAGGAACATTTCTGTTCACCGTACTCCAAGCACAGGGGGGCCGGTCCCATTCCCTCCACTATCGAACCGCGAAGAAGTGCATGTCATTTTCCCCCCCCCGGTGTACAATATGTGTATTGTATGCATGGGAGAGTCTGATTGTAATTTCATTGCTCTCTGTGAGAAATATGATATACAGTATATTGCGGCGCGCCATGTGCAGAGTTTTGAAGTGAAAATACGGCCACGTAATGCGCCACATGGTTTACACAGTGTGACCAATAGACGTACAAATGGAGGCACATATTGTAGTGGTCACCTGCTAGTTCAATACTCCAGCCTATCTTCTATGTTGCAGCTGAAGATCTCCTACTTCACTGCATTCTTTGATCCTCCGCGCTCTGGCTGCAACACAAAACACAATAACAAAGGGATGGCAGGCGGCACACTGGCTGAGGCGTAGCAAATCACATCTGGACGAGAATGCTTGGTAGGAGAATCTTAATATTTATACTGGATAGTACAGCAGTACTCAAGGCTAAAACGTCCGGGATCGCAAACCCGGCTCTGACGCAGTTTTAGAGCCGGTGAGGCTCATTGATCACAGTAAATATCCAAATTGGAGAAATCCCAGTTAAAACCTTTCTTTAGACCAAATAAACTTCACAGTGGGTATCTACATCATTTCCTGTGGGATTTTAATCCCATTTTGATGGAAAACACAAGAAGGTAGAATATGTCTACATCAAGAAACAAAAATTGTGCCTAACATATATACGGACTAATAAATGTTTAAAGTAAGTCTGTTCTGTAATGTAAATACCCTTGGGGAAATCTAGTATCTAAGTTCAGGATCCAAAAAGCCACCTCTATGTCTCACCTTTCGTGGATCAGTTCCTCTAACTCTATAGTGTTTTCCCACCCTGTTCAATTGCAATAAAAAACAAATCCTAGCACAATTTCCAATCTATGTAAGCTCGATGAAATGTCGTGGCTATACCTGATAATTTCTGATTTTTTTGAATGTTATATAGGGGTTCCGACTATCCTGGTTTTAGTTGTCTTTGTGGTGCTTCCAATATATTTTTATTTACATATATGGTTGCATTCTATTGTTACACAAACATGGTTGACGTATCACAGTTTAAGAAATGAAGTAAATTTCATTTTCTTTCTTTTTTGATGTGTTCATCTAAAAAACTGAAGTTTTCATTGTTTTATTACCATAAATTGCACAGTGTCCGACAGCAAGGGAAAATAAACCCTAGAGAAAGACCAGGTGGTTTGCGGATTATCAGTATGGAGAAGCACTGGGGGAAATGATGGATTTAAGAGTGTTACAATCGTTTGGGTATACACCGGGTCCATCTTTCAAGACTTTTTTATTAAAATTGGTCTTGACGCAAAATATTTAAATGTTTGTAGAACAAGGCTTTTAATTTCTGTTAAAGTTTTTACTGTATTTCGTGGAAAAAAACTAACGATTTATTTGTGTTTCTTGGGGCTATGCAGTAAACTATTATTTTGGATAATAACTCTTGTTGAGATTTAGTTTTTTATTTTCTCTTTTTTGCTTCATCAAAATATTTCTTTGTATTCCCCTATAATCTTAATCTATTGATCTATTATTTTTCTTCATAGATGTTTATATCTTCATTAGTACAGGATCTTTTGGCCTGATGTACTGCATATGGGGATTTGCTCTTGCATGTGTGTGAAGGGAGTGGACTAGCTGTCTGCGTTTTTTCATATGGAGTTAACTAGGCATTTGGTTTTCTGTATAGAGAAGTAATAAATGGTCCAGACTTTACATCATCCTCTAAGTGTGAACGAGATCCAGATTAACGGCACACTTTCCCTATTCCAATTACACGTGACTTCAGATTTGTACGAATTGGATTAATTATTCCATGAAAGACTGTCTATGTGGCGCTAATCGCGACCCATATTAATAAGGAGGTCGGTCGATGTAGCGGCCCTACCACAAAAAGAAACACGTCTAGGAAGGGATTATTCTATCTGTATAGATGACTTGGGTTTCCCACCATGCTCCATCAAAATGTTGGCAAGAGAGGGGGTGGATTTACCTCCACCATAGGGGGCTAGCTACAAAACTGCAAAGGATTTATTAATACTTGTCTTGGAATTTAAAGAAGATTATGTTTAAGAAGGTATTTACAGTAGAGCCATAATGAATTCCTGAAGTGCGAAAGGTTTCATATGAACTTAAATGTTGTAGGAAAAATGCAACTGCTGCTATGGTTATGTCATGTGAAACATGATATAGGCTTACAACATGCAACTAGCTCAAAGTTGATTGTCGCTCCATTGTTATGGTTCAGACTTGTGGCACTGACTTAGTGTCTTATATATAGCCAGGTATTCTACTGGACCTAATAGGCTGCAAATGGATATTCTAAGGCCAGTTTCTAAGTCGCTCATTAGGTGGAGCCATTACTTGATAGATAATAGGTCTTAAACTGGGGGGAAGGTATTTTTTATGTCACCTTAGGTACGCCATAAAACAATAGGTGATATACGGGTCAGTGACCACTGAGATTTTTTGTCTCTTTGTCTGTTATAGATACCTAAGGCTAACCCTTCCTGTAACAATTTAATCTAGTTCCTTTTTTGGAAAATTTTTCTGTTGGATTTGTTTGTACACTTACGGGTGGTATTTTTGACTTCCAAGATTGAATAGTACTTGTTTGATGGTACAAAATTGCGATTCCATTTACCATGGTTCCCACCTTGTCTGATTTTTTTATCCTACATTTTTGTTGTTTTTTTAAACTACTTTAAAGCTTTTATTTTGACTCCTATAGGTAAATTGTTTGCTGTGTATTGTTTTACTTTTTGTTAACTCTCTTGTCTTTTTCATCTTTTGTTGTAATGCTGTAAGATCTTTTACCATATTATTTTGGAAAGCATCCAAGATGGCGGACCCATTGTTTTGAGCGGGTAAAATGGGTTTAGGCATATTATGGATTATTTTATCATCATCCATTAATCTCTTGACTATTTTGTGGTTTCCCCTTCTTTAGTTAGCTCCTGTAGATTTTTTAATGTTACATGTTACTGGAAATTCTAGTTCTATAAACTCTTATATAAATTACTTTTCTGCAATTTTATTCACATACTAATAGAATCTGTAAAAATGTTTTTTAACAGTTAAACAATCTCGGCAAATTTATTGTCATCAAGTACTTTGATAAATAAGTCTAAAAATCTAGTGGAGGGTGCCAAAATTAGTCCCAACTCTGAGAAATTCAATTTGTGCTGCGGTAAGTATGGTGGGTGTGAATACAACCACACTGCAAGTCATCTACTACCTCTTTCATCCGTAAGTCCGTTTTTTCTGAACATAATCTTCTTCCATTTCTTTTTGTTGTTGTTCCTCCTCCTTCTTCTTCATCTGTGTCTGTCCCGTTTTTTTGCTGTTGTGCTGTAAATTCTCATTCCTGTTGTACATGACTGGTGTCTCTTTCGGAATCAGTGTTCTCCAATCTATCGGTACTTTACAAGTTTGTCTAAAACTGGACAGCTCTACTTTCTCTTGCTGCCATCTTATTTTTTTTAGTATGGATTTGGGAGTGTTTGCTTGTCCCATTTTTGGCCATGTGTATATTCCTGTATTTTTGTAATCTTTTCAGGTCCCTTGCATATTTTTTTTTTTTATTTTCCATAATGATTTTTTCTAAATCGTTTAGAGTATCTTTTAACTTTGTTATTGAGCACTGAATGCTGACTATCGTTTGTAAAGCTGTATTTTCTTTTACAAATCTTGCACTGGTAGTTCAATTTTGTTGCCAGCTTCTTCAGTCTCAAATTCATACATTAGAGCGATTAGTGCCAGAGAACAGTCTGTTAACACTGGTTCCATTTCAGGCCACATGAACCTCCTATGTAGCCACAATGGATGGTGCTTTTTTTAGGCGCAGTCCTCTAGGGATTATCTTTTTATTCAAATAAGTGTGCAGCGATTGTGATACCCACCACACCTTCTATTCTTTATTATGGCCGTTTTATAGGTACAAGAAACAGTTGTTTTAATTTTCTGTCCTTTCTTGTGTTGGCCTCTGTGTATCCTCAAATTAACGGGCCTATTTTAAGCCCTACGATCAGCTGTTATTGCTTGCAGGATGCTGCATTTCACTTGCTGTTGTGTGTACTCGTTCAGTAGGGCAATATTTACTGCACTGCTACTATGATGCTGTTCGTATGACGTTCCTGTAGACACCTGTATATGGTTGTTTGTAGACACATAGTAATGCTGTTTGAATATAAAATGAGTCAGCTGTTTGTTCTTTGTGTTATATATCAACATGAACTCAGGCAAGTGGAAACTGCAGGGAGCCTGGGGACAAGCCTTCGTATGCAAAACAAAAGAGAACTATATGTAGTGCTCACCTGCTAGTTCAAAACTCCAAGCCCATATCTTCTTTGTTGCAGGCTGAGATCTACTACTTCACTGCAATTACTTTGATCTCAGCCGGCTCTGGCTGGCTAACACAAACAAACAAAGCGGATGGAAGGACACTTGCCTCAGCCAGGCGCCGCCTCCATTCCCTTTGTTTTTGCTTTTGTGTTCCGCCCGAGAGCCTATGGAGGATCATAAGAATGCAGTTGAAGTAGGAGATCTTCAGCTGAAACATAGAAGATCATGGACTGGGAGTTTGAAATAGCCCCCCAGGTGACAGCCCACTACATATGTTCTTTTTGTTTGCATACAAGGCTTGTCCAGGCTCTGCAGTTTCACACTTGCCTGAGTCATTTGCTTATATAATCAAAGGAACAAAACCAGCTGACTACTTTATATGCATAACAGCAAGTTACTATGTGTCATCAAAACAACCATATACAGTGGCTACAGGGAAGTATACGAACCCCCCCAGCAAACATGTAGCAATGCAGTAAATATTGCCTTACTGGCACGAGTACACACAGAAGATGCATGCAGCAGCAATTAACAGCTGTTCGTAGGGTAATTAAGCCCGTTGTATTTGGAGGATACACAAGTTACAACACAAGAAAGGTCAGATATTAAAACAACTGTTCTTGGACCTAGAAAGCCAAAATAAAGATTGAGGCTGTGGTGGGATAGCAATAGCTGCAAACTTTATTTGAATAAAAAGATAATCCCTAGAGGACTGCGCCTAAAAAAGCACCATCCTTGATGTGGCTACAGAGGAGTTCATGGCTTGAAATGGAAACCAAGTGTTAACAGACTGGTTCTCTTGGATAATCACTCTAATTGTTGAATTTGGAGAATGAGAACCCTGCATGCAACAAATTGGAACTCACAAGTGCAATGAATTGGAAAATAAAATACAAGCATTTACAAACGATAGTCAGCATTCAGTGTCAATAACAAGTTAAAAAAGATACTCTAAACGTATTAGAAAAAATTCATTATGGAAAATAAAAAGAAAAAATATTGCAAGGGACACTGAAGATTACAAAAATGATCAGAATATACACATGGGCAAAAAATGGGACAAGCAAAACACTCCCTAAATCCATACTAAGAAAATAAGATGCAGCAAAAGGAATAGAGCTGTCGTTTTACAGACTTGGGTAAGTAACCGATAGTGGAAACCACTGACTTCCGAAAGAGACACCAGTCATGTACACAGGAATGAGATTTACTAAGAAAACAGCAAAAACAACGGGGAAGAAGCAAAGACAACTAGAGGAAGAAGGAAGGAGGGAGGAACAACAACAAACAAGAAATGGAAGAAATTATGTCAGAAAAAACGGCATACAGGAGAGAAAGAGGTAGATGACCTTGAGGTGGTTGTATTCAACACCACCATACTTGCCGCACAGCACAAATGGAAGTTCTCGAGTTGGGACTAATTTTGCACCCTCCACTATTTTGACTTTTTAGCACAGTACTTGATGTCAATAAATTTGCGAGCATCTGTAAACTGTTACAAAACATTTTTTTTTCAGATTCTTTAGTATGTGAAGATAATTGCAGACAAAAAGGACATGTATATAATTGAGTTTTAGAACTAGATTTTCTGGGGAACAGGTAACTTTAAAAAATCTACAGGGGAGCTAAAATAAAAGAAGGGGAACATAAAATAGTCAAAGTGATTAAGGATGATGATAAAATAATCCAGATTAATATTGCCTAATCCAGAGATTTTTACCCGCTCAAAACAAGGGGTCCCCGCTTTGGATGCTTTTCCAAAATATATGGAAAAGACTTACAGAATTAAAACAAAAGATTAAAAAGACAAGAGAGAAACAAAAATATAAACAATAAAGCAACAATTTAACTTGGAAGTCAAATAAAAGCTTTAAAAAGAGTTAAAAAACAACAAAAATTTAGTGATAAAAAAAAGCAGACAGGGGGGAACCACGGGTAGTAATTGGATTCGCCATTTTGTACATCAAACAAAGTACTATCAATCTTGGTAGACAAAAAATACCTATGTAAGTTACAAACAAAATCCAACAGTAATTTTTCCAAAAAAGAAACTAGATAAATTGGTTTAAAGGAAGGGTTAGCCTTAGGTTCTATAACAAAGAGACAAATAATCTCATGTCACAGACCCGGTAACACCTATTTTTTATGGCGTACCTCAGGGGGGGGATCATAAACAAAATTACCTTCCCCCCTGGTTTAAGACCTATTATTTAAGTAAATGGCTCTCTTAATGGGGGTAAGCGACTTTGTAACTGGCTAGATATCCATTTGCAGCCTATAGTCCAGAGAATACATGGCTATATAAAAAGCAAAAGTCACAGTGCTACATAGTCCTGACCTATTAAACAATGGAGCGACAAATCCATACTTGGTATGTTGCGATGTGTAAGACTATATTCATGTTTACACACATGAATAACCATAGCAGCAGTTGCATTTTTACTACAACCATTTTAGTTCATATGAACCTTCACTTCAGGAATTCATTATGCTTTACTGTAGAATACCTTCTTAAACATAATTTCTTTAATTCCAAGACAAGTATTATCTGCAGTTGTTAGGAGCCCTATGGAGGTAAATCCTCCCCCTCTAATTGCCAAAATTTTGATGGCATGTGGGAACTCATGTCATCTATACACAATGAATAATCCCTTCCTAGACTGTATCTTTGTGGTCATGGGGCGCTACATCGACGACCTCCTTATTATTTGGGTGTATAGCGATGTAGCGCTCATACCAGTCTTTAATGGAATATATTAATTACAATCGTAACAATTGAAGTTCACGTGTTAAATGGAATAGGGAAGTGTGCCGTTTCTGGATCTCTTCCTTAGAGTGTGATGTAAAGTCTGGAGCATAATTACTTCTCTATACAGAAACCCACAAAATGGATGGTAACTCCATAATTAAAACAGACAGCTTGCCATCTCTTCACACACAGTGGGCTCAGCAATCACCATATGCGCGAGTACATCAGGGACCTAAAGATCCTGCTACTAAGGAAGAAGATTACATCTTTGAAGGAAAAAATAATAGTTCAAAGATTAAGATTATAGGGGATACAAGAAAATATTTTGGAGGAAGCTAAAAAGATAATAAAAAACTAAATCTCAACAAGATTTATTATCCAAATATAGATACTCATAGCAAGAACACATATAAATCGTTAAGCTTTTTTCCAATAAATACAGTAAAAACTTTAAGGAATTTAAGCTTTGTTCTACAAAAAATTTTAAATATTTTGCGTCAAGACCCAATTTTAGAAAAACATCTTGGAAGATGGCACCATGTGTATACCCAAACGATGTAACACCCTAAAATCCATCATTTCCCCCAGTGCTCTCATAGCTGATAATCCGCAAACCACCTGGCTTTCTCTAAGGGGTTTTTTCCCTTGTGGCGGTACACGGTGCAATTTATGTAATAAAACTATGAAAACTTCAGTTTTTAGTGACACATCAAAAGAAAGAAAATATAATATACTTCATTTCTTAAACTGTGATAGTCACCATGTTGTGTATACAATAGAATGCACCATATGTAATAAAAAATATATTGGAAGCACCACAAGAAAACTAAAAACCAGGATAGCGGAACACCTATATAACATTCAAAAAAAATCAGAAATTATCAGGTATAGCCAGACATTTCATCGAGCATCATGATGGAAATTGTGCTGGATTTGTTTTTTATGCAATTGAACAGGTGGAAAAACCATATAGAGGAGGGAACTGGACACGAAAGGTGAGACATAGAGAGCCTTTTTGGATCCTGAACTTAGATACTAGATTCCCCAAGGGTTTTAATTTACAGAACAGACTTACTTTACATTTATTAGTCCGTAGTATATTGTGTTAGGCAAAATGTTTGTGCTTGATGTAGACATATTTCTACCTTCTTGTGTTTCCTCTAAATGGTTAAAATCCCACAGGATATGATGTAATACCCACTGTGATGTTTATTGGCTAAAGAATGTTTTTAACTGGGATTCTCCCATTTTGATATTACTGTGATCAAGAGCCCACCGGCTCGAAACGCGTCAGACCGGGTTGCACCCGGACTTTTAGCCTTGAGTACTGCTGTACTATTCCAGTATAATATTAAAGATTTCTCCTATCAAGCATTCTCGGTCCGGATGTGATTTGCTTCGCCTCAGCCAGGCGCCGCCTCCATCCCTTTGTTTTAGTTTGAACTTAGCCTTAGTCTGGCTGCAGCAGCTAAAATCATATGCAACCCTGACAAATGACAAGTATAAAAAATTATATTCAAATATGATTCGTCATCAGGTTGTAGTTTATATGTCTAAGGGTATGTTCACGTAGCGTAATTGCGGTAATCCATAGTTCTCATAGAGAATTCTGGATTACACGTCCTCCCCCATGTGTACAATACGATCGTATTGTATGCATAGGGAGATAAGTGACATGTCAATGCACGTCTATGGGGCTGGCGGGCTGTTGCCCCCCCACGTGCTTCGAGAAGATGTGCTGATCAGCGCGAGCTCCTGAAGCACACAGTGTATTGCGGCGCGTACTGTACACATCACAATACACCGTGTGAACATAGCCTAACAGACACACAAGCAGGATTATGTTTTAGTGATGTGAATGAGGTGATATTGTGGATATGTGTGTGTATACACAAATATACATACACATATATACAGTACATACACATTTACATACTTACACACACATACAGTGCATACATACACACACACACATATACACATATAAACATACACACAGACATCTATACAAACACATACATACATACACACATGTATACACATAAATACAATACATACACATTTACACACATGCATACATATACATTGAGTACAGTTCACATTCAGGAACATTATTTTGTCTCCCCCTTATTACACTACTTAGAATTATTGTTCAGCACTGAGGCTCCTCACTCACTTGTGTCCCTCTTGCTGGTCTGGCCCCGGGCGACATAAGAGCACAGCAGGGGGCGGAGCCTCTCACAGCCTGCTGGACAGTGTGCTGCTTCCAGACTCCCTTCACAGTGTGAGCAGCCGGCACCACCTCCTTCTTCCTGAGCTCCTGTCATCCCGGGCAGTCGCCCTCCCCCTCTCTGCCTGCACATAGCTGCTGCTCTGAACTATATGTGCGTCATGGGGACGCACATACAGTGGAATAGCTTGTCAGCTCTACAGGTCACAGTAATGACCTGGAACCGGACGTTCTGAGACTCGGGGCACAGGGAGTCTGGTCCGGGGCTTGTGCCCCGAACAAAACTACCTAGCGACGCCCCTGCTTATCATGTTAAATTGATTTTATAATATTTATGTGTCATTGTATATTTATCTATTTGTCATAGTTAATTTTCAATAAGTAAGCAGTATATATTGTTTGTCAATCAATACAGCTACGACTAAGGGCTGAAACACTGATATCTTGTAGTATATGATTATTAACCCTCCTTTGTTTTCCAAGTTGTGGATTTTAAAATATTCTGGCATAAATTTTGCTCCTTTCATGGGACACTGAATTTTTTTTTCTTTTTTGTAATGTTTGTATTACTGTATAGTTCATTACACCACAGGGTGTTTCTCAAATAATTTAATGTTAAGTTGGCTTTCTCTTTTCTATAATATGTTCACTAATACATTTCTAGAGGGTTTGGTGTGGCATTTTAAGATTTTTAACTCCTGCAGTATCACACAAAAGTGAGTACACCCATCACATTTTTGTAAGTATTGTATTATATTTTTTCATGGGACAACACTGAAGAAATGACTCTTTGATACAATGTACAGTAGTCAGTGTACAGCTTGTATAGCAGTGTAAATTTGGTGTACCCTCACAATAACCTGGATAGATCTGGCAAGGCAGGAAGGGAGTGGCCAGAATGTATATAGTAAGCACCCCAAAATTATTCAGTTACCTGGACGCTGGCCTTTTAAATGTTACTGAGCTGGCGCTGGGAGTAGGGCCGGCAGAGACGGACAAGGAAGCAGGAATGCAGCGAGATAAGAAAACATGCAGGGAGCACAAGTGCAACCATGATCCGATGTGCGGGTCGTAGAACCTCTTGAGCTCAGCAGAGAAAATGCGACAGTGACATGGGTGTGTCTGCAGCCTGACAGGCGGGTTGCAGCACCACTCATGACACAAAAAAAAATGAATGGAGAGCAGGTGTGTTAAATTCAGTGTTATTTCTCTCACGCTTGCTCAAACTGGTCACTAGAAGTTCAACATGGCACCTCATAACAAAGAACTCCCTGAGGATCTGAAGGAAATAATTGTTGCTCTACCTAAAAATAGACTAGGCTATAAGAAGAATTCCAACACCCTGAAACTAAGCTGCAGCATGGTGACAAAGATAATTTAGCAGTTTAACAAGACAGGTTCCATTCTGAACAGTCCACGCCATGGTTGACCAAAAAAGTTGAGCGCACATGTTCAGCCCAATATCGAGAGATTGTCTTTTCAAAATAGATGTGAGTGCTGCCAGCATTGCTGCAGAGGTTAAAGGAGTGAGGAGTCAGTGCCAGTGCACAGACTTTATGCTGCACACTGCATCAAAATGGTCTGTTGTCCCAGAAGAAAGCCTCTTCTAAAGATGATACACAAGAAAACTCACAAACAGTTTGCTGAAGATAAGCATGGATTACTGGAACCATGTCTTGTGGTCTGATAAGACCAAGGAAAACGTATTTGGTTCAGATGATGTCAAGCATGTGTAGCGGTAACCATGTGAGGAGCACAAAGAAAACTGTCAAGCACAATGGGGGGGTGTCCTGGTTTGGGGCTGCATCAGTGCTGTTGGCTGTGGGGATCTACAGTTCATTGTGAGAACCATGAGTGCCAACATGCACTGTCACATACTGAAGCAGAGCATGATCCCCTCCCTTTGGAAACTGGGCAGTATTCCAACATGATAACGACCCCAAACACACCTCCAAGATGACCACTGCCTTCCTAAAGAAGATGAGAGTGAATGTGCTGGACTGGACAAGCATGTCTCCAGACCTAAATCCTATTGAGCATCTATGGGGCATCCTCAAATGTAAGGTGGAGGAGCGCAAGGTCTCTAACATGTTATGTCTGGGCCACTTTTCAAAGTATGGCCAATTTTCTAAGTACAAGAACAATGAATTAAAACTGGACCTGAAACCATGCATCTACAGAGACCTTCCATTTGATCTGATCATCTGCTCTTCTGTCATTCACAGGTATGATATTTGCACAGACTATCACTCCCATCAAACTTGCTGTTGATTTCCCTTTGTAATATTCTCTCTGGTATGATATCTGCACAGACTATCACTACCATCACACTTGCTGTTGATTTCACTTTGTAATATTATATCTGGTATGATAATGACTGAACACACCTCAACCTTCCTGTCCACATTTCACTTCTGTGTATGTTGATCTTACAGTCTACCATCTTCAGCTCCATTTGCGTCCTTTCCTCCCCCCACACCTTGTTAATTAGCTGTCTGACCCCCTCCCCTCTTGTTTGCTCCTGGTAGTCAGATTGGGTTTTAATTCAGTATAAAAGAACCTGTATAGGTCATATCTGACCTTGGTCATGTCTGGGCCACTTTTCAAAGTACGGCCAATTTTCTAAGTACAAGAACAATGAAATAAAACTGGAATTGAAACCAGGATTGCTATAGGTAACACCTTGGTATGCTTTTCTCTTCCACTTACATCCTCATTACCTGCCACACTCACCATGCTTTTCCTATCCTCTATAATCTCAACCTCCATTTTCCTGAAACTAATCGCCTATCCCCATACTCCTCTGCTGGGCAATGAGCTCTTTATCTCCCCCTGCATTTTGCCCTCTCATCTGTTTGCTTCCACCAACCTGTTTCCCACTATCAATGCCTTCCTCACTAAACAGACCCAACCGATTTACTGTCTATCTTACTCCCACCTATTAACCCTCTCTTTGCTCCTCCTAGCTGCTGGGGACATATTCCCGAACCCATGGCCCCCACAGCACATACCCACTATTGTATCTCTGGCTGCTAACAGACCTGTTTCTACAAACTCTTTTAACCCCGCAAACTTGAAACCTATTCCCTTGTGCCCTCCTTCTCCTATTTCTCTCTCAAGGGGTTCTCTGGAATGCACGGTCTGTATGCAACAAACTCTCCTACATACATGACCTCTTTATATCGCGTAACTTATCATTCCTTGGTCTGACAGAAACCTGGCTGACGCCCTCTGACACAGTCTCTCCTGCTGCTCACTCCTTTGGTGGTCTACACTATACCCATGCTCCCCGCCCCGGCAACAAACATGGTGGAGGTGTTGGCCTTCTCCGGTCAGACACCTGTTCCTTTGCTTGCACTCCCCCGCTACCTTCCCTCAATCTCTCCTCCTTTGAGGTGCACTATGTCCGCATCTGCTCCCCCTCCAAACTCCAAATAGCAGTCATCTACCGACCGCCAGGCCCTGCCACTGCCTTCCTTGACCACTTTGCTTCCTGGCTTCTCCACTTTCTTTCCACCGACATCCCCACTATCATAATGGGAGACTTTAACCTCCCCATCGACACACCCCACTCCACCGCCAGCAAACTCCTCTCACTCTCCTCTTCCTTCGGCCACTCATAAAGAGGGACACATGCGGGACCTCGTCTTCACCTGCCTCTTTCTCCTATCTGACTTCTCCAACTCAAAACACCCTATATCTGACCACAACCTGCTTACCTTCATCACACTTTCCACCCCACCTGCCCCTCCTGTCTCACATCTAGTACACCCCCACAGGAACCTACAAAACCTTAACCCTCGCACACTCTCTGACTCTCTTGCACCTCTCTCTACCATATCCTTGCTTGATGACCCTGACACAGCCATTGCATTCTACAATCACACAATCTCCTCCACTCTTGACCTGGTTGCCCCTCTCATGCAGGGCCGGGACAAAGAGTAGGCAAAGGTAGGCGATAGCCTAGGGTGCCACCTTTGCCTGTCACGTGGGGGGTGCTGCGCCGCGCATAGACATAGTGTTGTGGTTAATACGGACCTTGCTGCCTTTCTGCGCCTGCAGCACAGCGCTCAGTCTTCTGTTAAAGGGGCTTTGCCACGATGTAATGTTGACATGGGATCCTCCAAAATGGGTATTTAATCACTTTTCTAAATATAAGTGATTACAAAAATTGCAGCCTGAGAGAGCTACAGGCTGCCTTACCTGCCCTTAGTTACCTCAAAGCTTCTATTAGATACGACCTGACAAGAGCTGCTGGCCAGGCTTGCGCAGAGAAAGCTTCTTATCTGATGAGATGAGCTGCAGAAGCTTTCAAGGCACCGGGAAGAAATATGTTGTTTTTTGTATACCGAATCCACTAGTTGTAGTGTGATTATATGAGTAGATCCCTGCTTTATCTGATGACAGGGAACATGAAGACACTTTCAAGCTGCTGTGGAGAAAAGCTGTTGTCTTTTGTATATAGAATCCACAAGTTGTAGTTTGATTATTTGAGTGAGCATTTCACACGATCCCTTATGCAGCTCTGTGCTCTGGCAGTCTGTCTCTCTCTCTCAGCTCCGTGGCTTGTTTACATTTGCTTCTTAGCAGATAATGCACGTCCTGGCAAAACCCCTTTAACAGTGCCATTTTCAGCTGCTGCTTGAGCGTCCAGCCCCCGCTCCCGCTGGCTCCCCCCTCCTGCTATGTCCTTGCCTCAGTGTCTGGAGTGATCCATCATCCCTGCATGTTGCAGAGTGCAGACTGAGGTACCTTATGTCGTTTGTCCTCTCCCGTGTGGCAGCCAGTGGTGCTGGGGTGGGGTAGAGCCGAGCCCGGACTAGTCAGAGAGAGTCTGACTTCCTGAATGTCACTAATACCCATAGTTGCCAACTTTTGAAAATGGAAAAGCAGGAGATCAAAGAGGCAAAAATTTGCATGGACACGCCCATCTTTTTGTGTGACACGCCCCTTCAAAAAGCCACGCCCACTCCGCCTAACTACATAATGGCTTTGGAAGAAAGCCAGGTAGATGCCCTTATAGCCAGGTAGTAGCCCCCCCATAACCAGGTAGTGCCCCTTACAGGCAGGTAGATGCCCCAATGTAGCAAGGTAGATGCCCCCTCTGTAGCTAGGTAGATGCCCCCCGTTGTTAGCCAGGTAGTTGCCCCCTTTGTAGCCAGGTAGTGCCCCCTTTAATAGTCAGGTAATTGCCCCCTTTAGTAGTCAGGTAGTTGCCCCCTTTAGTAGTCAGGTAGGTAGTGCCCCCTTTAGTAGCCAGCCAGGTAGGTAGTGCCCCCCTTTAGTAGCCAGCCAGGTAGTATTTCCCCCTTTAGTAGCCAGCCAGGTAGTTGCCCCCTTTAGTAGCCAGCCAGGTAGTTGCCCCCTTAGTAGCCAGGTAGTAGTACCCCCATTGTAGCCAGCCAGGTAGTTGCCCCCATTGTAGCCAGCCAGGTAGTTGCCCCCATTGTAGACAGCCAGGTAGTTGCCCCCATTGTAGCCAGCCAGGTATTGCCCCCATTGTAGCCAGCCAGGTATTGCCCCCATTGTAGCCAGCCAGGTAGTTGCCCCCATTGTAGCCAGCCAGGTAGTTGCCCCCATTGTAGTCAGACAGGTATTGCCCCCCATTGTAGCCAGCCAGGTAGTTGCCCCCATTGTAGCCAGCCAGGTAGACCCCCCCCCCAATGTAACCAGGCAGAGCCCCCCATGTAGTTAATAAAAATAAAATAATAAATTCCACTTACCTGACCAGGCTCCTGCAGCTCCGGCCAGGCTCCTGGCCGATCTCCTCAGCGACGCAGGGGGACTGAGTGCAGCCGTGCGTCATTTCCACTGCGCCGCTGATCTGTATGCACGGCGCGCAGCAGCGCCGGACATACAGGGGGAGGAGAGAGAAGGGAGCGCTCCCTCCTGCCTCCTCCCCGCACAGTGAGACCGCGGGCGGGTGAGTGGACCCTGCGCCCGCTTCACCCGCCCGTGGGAACGGACCGGCGGCGCCGGAGTAGCGCACCAGCGCTACTCCGGCGCAGCGGCCATTTAAAGGACCCCCGCCGCCTGCTGGCGGCGGGAGAAATGCCAACTCCCCCAGGAGGGCGGGAGGGGACCCCAAATCGCGGGACCCCCCCCGCCAAAAACGGGAGAGTTGGCATGTATGCTAATACCTCCTGCACTCTGCCCTGGCTGCAGCAGACTTCTGCTAGCTACAGAGGTCACTTTAATGGGTACATAACGAGGCACAGCCTTTTACATTGTTTAGTCTATTTGGGAGATGGCAATCCCATTGGCTTGCTGCACTCAACCACCTCATTTAAATTCGTGCAGGTTAATCTAATTGCAGGTTCCTATCACTCCTGGGGAAGTGGCAGTCTGAATGGACTCCTAGCAAGGTAACATGTTTTAGTG
This sequence comes from Phyllomedusa bahiana, assembly GCA_025379985.1. Classification (NCBI taxonomy): domain Eukaryota; kingdom Metazoa; phylum Chordata; class Amphibia; order Anura; family Hylidae; genus Phyllomedusa; species Phyllomedusa bahiana. The sequence goes on from JAODAL010005655.1 coordinate 61,011, forward strand.
TAGGGACTCACCTGCTCTGGGAACCCCTTGACGTGTTGGGAGGTGAGCTTAATACAATCTTTGATCAAATACTGTAAACTAAGAGTCCCAGGTTTTTCATATTTTCTTTAGCTGTAAAGCATTTCCTATATTCCTATATAAACTTGAGGTTTTACTTAGTCTTTAGTGTGCCACTGATTTATGTATTAGATGTATGTCATTGCCTTTCAGTGTGCACCTATGCTTACGTTTTCAAAGTATATATTAGATGTGCACAGCCTTTTACATTTTTTAGTCTATTTGGGAGATGGCAATCCCATTGGCTTGCTGCACTCAACCACCTCATTTAAATTCGTGCAGGTTAATCTAATTGCAGGTTCCTATCACTCCTGGGGAAGTGGCAGTCTGAATGGACTCCTAGCAAGGTAACATGTTTTAGTGTAGGGACTCACCTGCTCTGGGAACCCCTTGACGTGTTGGGAGGTGAGCTTAATACAATCTTTGATCAAATACTGTAAACTAAGAGTCCCAGGTTTTTCATATTTTCTTTAGCTGTAAAGCATTTCCTATATTCCTATATAAACTTGAGGTTTTACTTAGTCTTTAGTGTGCCACTGATTTATGTATTAGATGTATGTCATTGCCTTTCAGTGTGCACCTATGCTTACGTTTTCAAAGTATATATTAGATGTGCACAGCCTTTTACATTGTTTTGTTCATAACGATTAAAGTGACCTCTGTAGTTGTAACAGTTTCTCCTCCTCTGCTGAGTCTTTTCTCCCAGGTCCAGACAGGGTCGCCTATTAAATCATTGAATGAGCCTCCTTTTATTCCACACAGGGCAAGGGATTTTGTGGCCCTTGTATTCTGCTCTATGTGAATCATGGAGAGAAAAATGTGCCATAGAATAAAGAGAAAGAGGGGACAGGGCACATCTGTTACACCGGGGGAGTGGAGTGACAGCTCCCAGCTACAGAGACCGCTCAGCTTCACCTCCAGGAGCAGCGTGCAGTGCACTGCAAGAAAGTGGGGCCCTGCTGCAAGAAAGCAGATACAGCTCCCAGCTGCAAATGGAGAACACACTGCAAGCAGCTGAAAGAGAACATAGATAATGTACACATAATACAAGCCCTGGCCTGTATTATATGTACATTATCTATGTTCTCTTGCAGCTGCTTGCAGTGTGTTCTCGATGTGCAGCCGGGAGCTGTCCATGCTTCCGTGCGGCAGTCCCTGTATTTTATCTACTGCCCCTGTTTAGTTGCAGCATTGCACTGACTGGACCCAGGAGTCTTCATGCTCCAGGCTGCAGAGACCCCTGAGTGTAGATTAAAACATATCAAAAGAAAACACGGATCCTATGAAGATTATTATTAGTATTATTTATTTTAAAGCGCCATTGATTCCAGGGCGCAGTACATTCGAGGTGGTTACATACATAACATAAGTCAAACGAGTACAATGATAAGTGATTAATGACAATTGGCACGACAGAGGTAGAGAGGACCCTACCCGCGAGGGCTTACAGTCTACAAGGAGGGGGAAAGAGACAGGAGGTGAGGGGCAGACATGTTTGTGGAGGAAGTAGTGACAACAATGGTAGTGTAGGTTATAGGCAAGCCTGAAGAAATGGGTTTTCAGGTTGCTTTTGAAGCTGGTGAAAGTGGAGGAGAGTCTGATGTGTTGGGGCAGTGAGTTCCAGAGTGTGGGTGAAGCGCGGGAGAAGTCTTGGAGACGGTTGTGTGAGGAGCTGATAAGGGAGAGCAGAGGAGAAGGTCCTGTGAGGAGCGGAGATTGCGTGAGTGGAGATATTTGGAAATTAGGGCAGACATGTATGGAGGGGAGAGGTCATGGAGAGCCTTGTAGGTCATGGTTAGTAGCTTGAAATGAATTCGCTGGCCAATGGGAAGCCAGTGAAGGGATTGGCAGAGGGGAGAGGCAGAGGAGTAGCGAGGAGAGAGGTGGATAAGACGGGCAGCAGAGTTAAGGATGGATTGGAGGGGAACGAAGGTGCTAGCTGGGAGGCCACAGAGAAGGATGTTGCAGTAGTCTAGGCGGGAGATGACAAGGGCATGGACCAGCATTTTTGTAGTGTCATAGTTGAGGAATGAGCGGATGTGAGAGATGTTTTTCAGGTGGAGGCGACAGGCAGAGGTAAGGGTATGGATGTGTGGTTTGAAAGATCAATGCAACAACTCAGGGAAAGAGCAAGGATAACTGTAGCTAGCAGAAGTGTGTATGTATTCGGTCAGTTATACTCTGCTGCCCCTTCGATTAAAGTGACCTCTGTGGCTAGCAGAAGTCTGCAGGTAATCGGTGAGTCAGAGACTGACTAACAGACTGCCTGCACACTTCTGCTAGCTACAGTTATGTCCCGGTCTTATCTTTGCTCTTTCTCTGAGTTGTTGCATTGATGTGCCAGAGACTGACTGACAGACTGCCTGCACACTTCTGCTAGCTACAGAGGTCACTTTAATCGAAGCGGTAGTACAGTGTGTGTCACTAACTTGCTGCTGGTTCAGTAGTGCAGTGCATGTGCCAGGCGGACATCTTGGGCCTCATGCATGAAAACTGTCTTGGTCTAAAATTCACTTTCTTGCCCATATCAACCAATCCGAGCGCCCCATTCATTTTTCCAGATCACTATATATGAAATGAGACGGGCGCTCTGACTGGTTGCTACCATATGGGCAACAAAGTGAATTTTAGACCTAGACAGTTTTCATACATGTGGCCCCCTTGTGACTGGGGCCTGGAGCAGAGCTGCACGCAGACTGCGGTAAGTCTGCTGCTAAGTGGAGTGGGCAATTGGCAGACTGCCAGGCAGTGTGCAGACCCCTCATCTAGCAGGCTATGACACTAAGGCTATGTCTCCACTGCACACCATTATGATTGTATGTTTGGCGCTTTTAGGTTTTTAAAAGCGCTGAAAATCCAATCGTTAATGCGGCCCCATAGACGGCCATAGACAACTTGTGCAGCTTGTCTTTTATCGGCTCGTCTTCTGGCATCCGCGTATTGATACTGAGCACTTAAGTCTTTAGATGTAAATATATTGTTAATTGATATGTATGTTAATAATGTTAATTTATTACTTGTTTGGATAAAATGTCCTTCCAAAATATGTTTAAGTCTCGAATTACAGTAATTTTGACATCTAAACTACATGCCGCGGGGGGGGGGGACATGCGATGGGGGGGTGGGGCGCCATTTGCCTCTTGTGCCTAGTGCACCAAAATGGCTTGTCCGGGCCCTGCTCTCATGCACGACAAAACCCGCAAAACAGACAACCCTAGCACACAGACTCCACTAAACAGCTTCCAGGCAAGCTTCCAGAATTGCTGAACGCCCCTGGAAGAAAACCCGATCCACCACCGACTTTGCCTCATACAAACAGTCACTCCACACATTTAAGTCTGCACTCACCACCGCCAAACAGGATTACTTCACCACTATCATATCCTTCCTGTCTCACAACCCCAGACAACTATTCAAAACTTTATACTCTCTTCTCCATCCATCATAACCCCTCCCCCATCCCTCCTTTCAGCAGACGACTTTGCTCCCCACTTTCTAAACAAAACCGACCTAATCAGAGAAAGCATCACTCCACTGTCCCCACCGCTAGAGATGGGCGAATTGATTCTAACGAAGTGGAATTCGTTTAGAATTTCAGGAAAACTTCGGTTCGGAACTACGTCGAACTTTGGGGTACTTCGCGTGAATGAAGTGTGCTTTTGTTTGATAAAATGGCTGCGAGCACATGGCGCTACATGGGGCAAAGCACTCTGGGAGGAAGAAGGGCATAGCCTGCATGACATGTGCAGAGGTGAAGCCAATCAGAGACCGGCGGGATTCTGTAAACATCACCGCACTATATAAGTCCGGGCGCAAAGCTGGGAGCTCAACTCCTCTCACTGTACTGATCAGGGAAGGTGCTGCCGCGGCTGCGTATGATTGCTGAAACTAAAGAACTCATTTTTATACAGCGATTTTTGTGGGGGATCCAGCTTGTCTCAAAGACTGCTTCTCTTACGTTCTAATTCTGATTTTGTGGTGTTTTGGAATGAAGTCCAGTGGCAACCAATGCGCTGCATATACATTTTATGCTATCTGCTCACAGCACATTGAATATCCAAGGGTGATATAAGCCTGTTCCTGTTATATTCATTTAAAGAAACAGCGTTTTTTTCAATACAAATACCACTTCAATTTTGGCTGCTCAATTCTTTTGCGCAATTTACATCCCAGGGGTTTTTTTAAGCATGTTCTGCTGCTGTTTGGGGACTAAAAGAAACGTTTATTTACCGCCAAAAAATACATTTTTCCTGTATGCATAATTCACAAGCGAAGGTTAAAATACAAGTTTTCCTCTTGTTGTGTAGCGTAAAAAACACACCATTGTAATACGCTACAAAGCTCGTAGATTTTGGCTGCTCAATTCTTTTGCGCAATTACATCCAGGGGTTAATTAAGCATTGTTCTGCTGCTGTGGTGACTGAAAGAAAACGTTTATTTCACCGCCAAAAAATACATTTTTACTGTAGCATAATTCAAAAGCGAAGGTTAAAATTTCAAGTTTTCCTTTTGTTGTGTAGCGTAAAAAAACACGCCATTGTAACAAGAAACAAAGCTCGTAGGTTTTGGTGCTCAATTCTTTTGCGCAATTTACATCCATGGGTTAATTAAGCGTTGTTCTGCTGCTGTGGTGACTAAAAGAAAACATTTATTTCACCGCCCAAAAATAAAAATTTTCCTGTAGCATAATTTACAAGCGAAGATTAATTACAAGTTTTCCTTTCGTTTTTGGGACGTAAAAACACGCCATTGTAACACCTCAAAGCTCGTAGATTTTGGCTGCTCAATTCTTTTTCGCAATTTACATCCCGGGGTTAAATTAAGCGTTGTTCTGTGCTGTGGTGGGCTAAAAGAAAACATTTATTTCACCGCCAAAAAATAAATTTTTCCTGTAGCATAATTCAAAAGCGAAGGTTAATTACAAGGTTTCCTTTTGTTTTGTAGCGTAAAAAACACACCATTGTAACACGCTACAAAGCTGGTAGTTTTTGGCTGCTCAATTCTTTTGCGCAATTTACATCCAAGGGTGAGCTAAGTATTTTTCTGCAGTTGTACTCAGTAAAGAAACTTTGTTTTTTCACCCCCCACAGAATAAATTCTATAGCATAATTAATATCCCAAGGTTAATTAAGCCCTGTTTGTGCTTTTATATTCAGTAAAATACACAGAGTTTTTAAAGGACACATACAAGTCAATTTTTCCTGCCCATTTGTGGAGCGCAATTTATATCTAAGGGTTACCCAAGCTTCTTAGTGGGTTCATTTGGAGTCAAATACAGGGTTGTTTTATCATATACAGATATCTTCATCAAACAGTGTCTGTACATTTTAGAACAAACAGTGTGTCAGACAGAGAGGTGGCAGGCTCTTCACCTGCGAGTGGCAGAGGCACAAACATTCCAGGCCCAGGTCGCAGCACAGCAAGGGGACGTCGCAACGGGGGCACTCGGGGAGGCCACAACTGCCGCCCGTCATCTAGCGGCCGTGTGGACTAGCAACCCAAGGGTTCTTGATTGGTTGACTAGGGGGGGTCATCCACTTCCTCCCAGATGACATCTGACAACCCCAGCCAGGAGTCGGTGGGAACGTCAGACACAACCCTTAGTTGGCAAGGCCGGGAGTGGATAAGCGGCCCTCACCTGTTCTCAACCCGCCTCTGTCCCATCCAGTTCCCTCAGCCAGAGATCTACTATGTGGTCTGGGCTCAGTGCCACTATATAGCGAGGATGAACAATTTGAGGAGGGCAGTCAGCAGCTACTTGGCAGCGTAGAAATGGGGCCAATATCCCCTGCTTCTTGCAGTAGGCGCAAAGTATAGATGTGGAGAGTGGCATTGGGGTCATGTTGTGAGGGGTCAGCCTCTGCATACCAAGACCGGTGATGAGGACAGCAGTGACGATGAAACACAAATAGATGAGATGTAGCCGACCGCACTTGGGAGCCGGTGAGGCAAGGGCTTCATCATCGTCAGGAGAAGAGGGCGTCAGCTTGCGCGTCAGGCAGCGGCGCAGCCAGCAAGTGGGTTGTGTGGCCGTGAGTCAGCAGGGTAGCAGCAGTGTGAGGTCAGGAGCCAAGCGGCCACGGGGTAAAAAAACCCGCTTCGCAGGTCCAAGAAAGTAACGGCACAGGGGCTCAGCGAGGCAGCGGCGGTAGTAGTCACTCAGTGCGGAGCGTTGGCGGTAAAATCCGATACTCGGCGGTGTGGCAGTTCTTTGCTAAGACACCGGAGGAGCGAATATGGGTATATGTAGAATCTGTGAGCAAAAGTGAAGCGTGGCCAGGGAGCTAACGTTCACACCACGGCCCCGGCAACATTTTTTCAGGGCTCCCCCCCGGTTTGGGCCCGGGAGAAACGTTTTGGGTCAGATGTGGTGGCCATCCTGCTCCGCACAACAGCAGCGGCACGCCCGGTGGCCACATGCCATTGGGAGGGCCCGTTTAAGGGGTCCACAACCCGCGAAGGGGCTGTTTTTCTTTGACATTTTTTCTCCCGGTCCAGATGCTCCTGCCCTCAATACTCAAAACGCAAACAAATCATTCAGCAGGCATTTGCCAAAAAAGACAACATATTTCGACCCAAAACCTTTCCCAAGGTTCCCGCAGCTTCCATGCTCCTGTCCCCAAATTGTTTTTTATTTCAGTCCCCCCCTTTCCAAATGGTGGGCCCCTGCCCGTTTAGAAAAACAAAAAGCTGATGGGCCCAGCCGAGATGGAGAAATTCCCAAAGGGCCCTTTAATTTTTTTTTAAAAAAGGAGTTCCAGAAAATTCCAAAAAATTTGTAGAAAGAAGGTGGGCCAGTCCTTTTAGGGGTTAAAACGGTTTGTTCCAAGGTGCTCGGGGAGGCAGACGTCTGGGCTGTAACTACGGTCAGGGGGCCCGAATTTTCCTTTTGGCCCAAATGGGTGAATGTGCTTTTGGCCCCCAGGGACACCAACAACTTGGGGCAGGGGACGGCCCCTTTCTCCCCACTTGTCAAACTGCGGCTTCTGCGCCAATTTTCCGCCCTCCTCCTTCCCCCCCACCACCACCATCCAGCCTCCCCAAGTAATGCTCCATTACCCCATGTGTTTGGGGAAAAGCGGGGTCATGCAGTTCCCGCACCTGGCTTGGGCCCCGGCCCAAAGAAGGGCACCAAGGGGAGGAACTGCTCCCTGTCATGCCCGGGAAGGGAAAACGTTTTTGGCTTTTTTCCCCGGGGTTCAAACTTGTTGTTAAAAGGTTCCTGAAGTCTTCCCCGATCTTTAGAAGATTTGAAAAAGGGGGCCCCGGTTTAATATTTGGGGCCCCTTTCATTCCATTCCCACAAAGCCAGGAATACTCTCCCCGAGTTGCACGGCCCGAACGGCCCCCCCCAACATACTCTGGGAAAAGCGATGTTTCCCCCCGTTGGAATTCCACCTGGGACATTTTTGGGTTTGGGCCCGTATGGGCAGGGGATGGGGACGTGGCGACTATATTCCGGCCAAAAGGGGTTCCCGGGGGGAGTTGAAATGGAGGGGGGGAAAGGACATTGGGCAAAGGGCATTGTCTGGGAAATTATGGTTTTTCCCCAGGTAAAAAGAGAGGAGGAGCGGGAGCACTGGGGGAGGTAGGGGAAAGGGGGGGGAAGAGGGCAATGACTCCAAGCCCCGGGCGTATACAGGGAGTGGAGGCGGGGAGCCCCCGGAGTCACTTTGCAGATGGCCCGCAGCTGCTGATTTACCTGGTTAGGACACCGAATATCAGCACCCGGGCAGAGGGATATTTCTGCTCTCCCCCCTATTGGGCCCTCGCACCGGCCCAAAATGGGAGCCTTTTTTTCCCAGTATTGAGAGGGAGGCAAACTCAAATCCTCAGGGGCCGTGCCTATGTGCGGACGTCCCTCCTCTGAAGGTCGCCCGGGGGGGTTTTTTCACGCTCACGTCTACTGCCGAGCTGGGGGGGAAGGGGGGGGGGGTTGGAGCATACCAGCCCATAGCAAAACCTAAGTTTGGAGTCACTGATGAGCACCCCTTCCCCCGCCTAGGAGGGGGGGCGTCGCCGAGCAGCAGCACGGCCCGGGACAGACCCTAACCCAAAACAGGTGGTGGCCTACTTGGACAGAAAACTGCACCCCAGTTAGAAATCCGTGGCTACTGGGCAGCCAAATTTTGGGTGTGTGGCCCAATTGCCGAGTTTGGGAGGGAGAAGCTGTCCTGAGGCCAGTAGTGGGGCACAGAGCGGGGTGTTCAGTCACGGGGCCATGTTCCCCAAAGGGGAAAAACCCCCTTGTCCCGGAAAATGGGGCGACTGACCTTTTTCAAAATGAATAGGCGTGGATTGGCCAGGGTTTCCACACCCAAAGCCTTAGGCCAACTACATCGGGGTGAGGCCTCACCCAAAATGTGAGAAATGAGTCTGGGTTTTAAACTCCTGCCCACCAAATTTTCTGATGCTGCCACCCCCTGATGCCACACATCTGCTGACAGTTTCCCTGTGCCACCAACCACTTTACCAGGACGGTAATTTCCCCCCCCCTCACACTCTGTCTTGTGCCACTTTTTACCTCATGCGCTGCGCTGTTGGTGGTGCCTGACATCCCCCTGTGTCAGGGGCCACTTCTGACCTCATGCTGTATGCCGTCACCCCCCATCTCTGTCATTTGACTCTGGGCAACCCTGTTTTTGCCACCTCGAAATGGTCATTGTTTCCCCGCTGAGCTCATGCTGCTGCTTGGGTTTCTGCCGGCCTACAAACGCGTCATTGTGCCCCCTGTGGCCTACCCTGTTTTTGCCACCTCCAGAATGTCATTTTGCCACCTTTTGACCTCATGCTGCTGCCGCCGTCACCTCCACTCTCTGTCATTGTCCCACTCTGTGGCTACTCCTGTTTTTTGCCAACCTCCAGAATGTCATTGTGCCACTGTCTGACCTATGCTGCTGCTGCCGTCACCTCCACTCTCTGTCATTGTGCCACTCTGTGGCCTACTCCTGTTTTTGCCACCTCCAGAATGTCATTGTGCCACTGTCTGACCTCATGCTGCTTCCTCCGTCACCTACAATCTCTGTCATTGTGCCACTCTGTGGCCTACTCCTGTTTTTGCCACCTCCAGAAAGTCATTGTGCCACTGTCTGACCTCATGCTGCTGCTGCCGTGACCTCCACACTGTGTCATTGTGCCACTCTGTGGCCTACTCCTGTTTTTGCCACCTCCAGAATGTCATTGTGCCACTGTCTGACCTCATGCTGCTGCCGCCGTCACCTCCATTCTCTGTCATTGTGCCACTCTGTGGCCTACTCCTGTTTTTGCCACCTCCAGAATGTCATTGTGCCACTCTCTGACCTCATGCTGCTGTGGCTTCCACCGTCACCTCCACACTCTGTCACTGATGTTGCCACCTGTGCCCTCAGCTTGTTTTTTTCCAGCTGTCGCTGCCATGACTTTATCAGGCTACATTCCCCCCTTCAGTTTTTTGGTCAGTTTTGCCCTCTTAAGTGCCCAGAGAATTTTAGAGTGAAGCAATTCTAAGAGCGGCGGCAGTCATCTGCATGTCATACTAAAACACAACATTGTATGAAGACCAAACCAAGCTCCCTTTGCATATTTAAGCATGGCACAACGTTCTACAGCACCCTGCAGGCTCTGTGCAGCCTGGAAATAACTGTTTTTTAACGCGATTCATCCCGAAGTAATTCGGACCGAATTTATTTTTGTCGGGAAATTCGGCGAACTGACCGAACCGAGTTTTTGAGAAATTCGCCCATCTCTACCCACCGCCCACACCCATGCCTGCACAGTCCGCACGGCTAGCCCCTCTATCCACACAGTTCCCTCAGCCACCACCCTGCACTTCCCCACTAACTTGCTTCTCCACTGTCACTCATGACAAGCTCTCCTCTCTACATTCCAAATGCAACCTCACTACCTGTAACCTTGATCCACTCCTATCTCACCTCATCCCAAACCCCAGCCCTGTTATACTCCCAGCTTTCACCCATCTCTTCAACCTATCACTAACCTCTGGCATCTTCCCTTCATCATTTATGCATGCGACCATCACACCCATACTGAAGAAACCATCTCTTGACCCCTCTGCTCTGTCCAACTATCACCCCATCTCACTGCTTCCATTTGCTTCTAAACTCCTCGAACAACACGTCTACCTTCAACTGTCCTCACATCTGTCCTCCAACTGAGTTCTTGACCCACTGCAATCTGGTTTCCGATCCCATCACTCTACAGAAACTGCCCTAACCAAGGTCCCCAACGACCTTGTCACTGTTAAAACCTCACGTCACTACCCTATCCTTCTCCTCCTAGACTTATACTCTGCCTTTAACACTGTTGACCATTCCCTCCTGCTACAAATCCTCTCTTCCCTCTACGTCACGGACTTGGCCCTTTCCTGGATCTCCTCGTACCTCACAGATAGAACATTCAGTGTCTCTCACTCTCGCACCACCTCAACCTCTCGCCCTCTCTCTGTTGGTGTCCCTCAGGGGTCAGTCCTGGATACCTTACTTTTCTCTATCTACACACTTGGTCTGGTTCAGCTCATAGCATCCCATGGCTTTAAATACCACCTGTATGCTGATGACACCCAACTTTACATCTCCGGCCCAGACATCAACTCTTTACTGTCCCGGATCCCAGATTGTCTGTCGTCCATATCCTCCTTCTTCTCCTCCCGTCTCCTAAAACTTAATGTAGAGAAAACTGAATTCATTGTCTTTCCACCTTCCCACTTCATCCCTCCACCTGATGTCTCCATCATAGTCAATGGCTCTACACTCTCACCGGTCCAGCCAAGTCGCTGCCTTGGGATAAACACTTGACTCCTCTTTGTCCTTCAAACCACACATCCAACCCCCTCACCTTGCCTGCCGCCCCCCCTAAAAAAATTATTTCAGAATCCGCTCATTCCTTAACCCCGATAACAAAAATGCTAGTATCCCCTGCATCTCCTCCCTGACTACTGAAAACATCCTTCTTGGGGCCCCCCTTCTAGCACTCTTGCCCCCCTCCAAACCCCCCTAAACCTCGCCTGTCACCTCTCCCCTCGCTATCCTCTGCCTCTCCCCTCTGCAAATCCCTTACGGGCTCCCATTGCCCACGCATTATTTTCAATTTTTACAAACCATGACCTACAAGGGCTCCCCATAACCCTTTTCTGTCAGCAACCGCCTGCTATACCTTAGAACTTGCTAACTGGTTTGCCCTTAATTTGCCCTCAGCCAAGATGGTGGATCGTGTTAGGGGTTGCCTCTTGTTTCTTTTTCCCTTTTTCCGGGTTCATATATAAATCCTCAATCTGATGTCCATTCTTGAGTATTGGTTTTTAAAGCCCCCTGCTTTTTTTGCAGTCCCTAGCCTGGAACTTCCTCCCCTTTTTTCCTCTCATTTGGGTTTACCCTGCAAACCCTTTATACCTACTACCACTATGTGCTCCTTGACCTTGCCTGGATCCAGTCTCCATCTCGCTCCCTCCGGTTCCAGTCTCTATTTGCCTTCCGGGTTTTCCAACCAGTCGCCGCCATTGGATTCCAGCTGTATCCCCTAAAACGTGACGGATACTCAACCACAAAATGGAGTCCGCTGGGGCGGGGATCCGGACGCCCCGCACAACACTTCAGACTGCTATGGCAACATGCGCACTGAGATGCAAGCATTAAAAGGGCAAATGTGACGCTTTTGAAGGCAAAGGGGCCATAATATCCAAGTGTATGGAAAAGCTTTCGGGAATACGCGAATCTGTGAGCATTACCGACCGGGAAATGGCCCCACCGGGAGAGTCAAGCCCGGGACCCCCACTTCGGTGCCTGTTATGACCCGAAATTGCCCCCCTTTCTTTCGGGGGAGATCGTGACAAATTCCGGGTTTCCTAAACCCAAATGTAACAACTTCGACGCAAACCCTAGAAATTCCCTACCGACGATCGAAGTCTGTGTATCATCTGCGCGACACAAAACCCTTTTGCCTGGGCTAGCCCTTTTAAAATTGAAACCAGACCCCGGGCTGAACAGGGAGGTTCATTGACCCCATGAGTCAATGTTTGCGATCCCAACGTGGTGCTACAGCTAAAGCTGCAATACTCCTTGCGCGGGGGAAAACCCCGGTTCCGAAAAGCCATGGATTTCAAGAGGTGGCGTAAACCAACGGGAATGATGCAAAAAATTGTCTTTTTTTAGGAAAGACTACGCATGCAATAAAAGATGTTTCCCCGGCAGAGGCCCCTTTAGGTTTGGATGCCTTCATAAATCACTGCTTCCAAATCGATCCCAGACTATCAAACGACGACAGGAAAGTGGGCTCTCAAAATTTTTGACAAACATTCCCCGCCACCCGTAGCTTTCCAAAGGGAAACCCCAAGGGAAATCCGGGGAGAGAGCCAAAATTGAGCCTATGCAAGTGGATTCCGTATTAAAACTGAGAGCCGGAAAGAAGGGAGCACGGCCCCGGGAAAGTCTTTGCTTTATTTGGAAAGTCTGACCCTTTCATCAACTGCCCTAGCCTTCCAGGGGAAATTGGTGCAGCCTTTGGACCAGTAGCTCAGATGAAAATCAATTGCTTCAAAACAACTTTCAAAAAACGTTATCCTTCCATCTCATCGGTGGGTCTCTAAAAGAAAGAAAAAAAGACTCTCATTACATCCTTCCCAAAAAATTTTGGGTTAAAACTCACAAGGGGTATCTACTTCAGCGATGATAGACCCGGGGGGAAAGGGGAAAATTTTATGGCCCTGTCTTTTTGCTCAGAAGCATGGGTTAAATTTCAAAAAAAAAATCTCACCTGTTGTAAGGGAAACGGTAATGGACCCCCACTGAACTCAGGGCCGTGGACCAAGAGACAGAACCACTTGAAAACATTATGACATCCCTCATCAGAAGTCCTTTTTCCTGTTGACCTTCCCCACATTTTCCCTGTAAACCCTAGCCCCCCGTTTCAAGCACAGAACCCAGTCACAACTGGGAAACCAAGGAGATAAGCTCCCCGGGGGATATCATTCCCTCACCATTCTAAAACAGGGCCCCCAAGACCCCCCAAAAGACATCAGAATATTAAGCTACCCTGGAATACAGGAATTTGCAGATGTCTGCGTAAAAAATGCAGACCACTCCCCCCACACCGACCCCCTATGATTGCCCCATAAAAACTTGCTTCCAGGTGCACCTTACCTTTTGGAAAATCTACCCTTTGGGGGCCCCCGAATTAAAAGCTCTCAAAACTACATAGAAGAAAATCTATAAGGGGTTCACCCCCACTTCCCCCACCAGGGGCTCCCATATTTTTTGTTAAAAAGAAGGGCGGTTCTTTAAGACCGTATAGATTTCAAAAAAATTAAAAAATTACTAAAAAAACCCTTATTCCCCAAACGAACCCGAAATTTTAAAAGTTGGGCGTCAATTTTTTTTAAAAAAATCAAAGGGACCCTGGGGCCGATTGAAATTTTCCCAAAAGGGGCTTTAGGTCCTTTCGGACACTTTGAAATTTCTTTTTGCCTTTTTGGGCCCTTTGGAATTCCTGTTTCCAAAACCTGAATACACCCAAAACTTAACTTTTTTGCTAAAGGACAATCCCCATTTTTTAACCTTTTGGGAAAACACCCAAAAATTAAACTTTTTGAACCTAAGAGGGCCCCAACAAAAAAAAAAATGGAAAACCCAGAAAAAGATCCCAACCTTGGTTGAATTTCAAAGCTAAAAGAATTTTAAAATTTTTTTTTTTTTTTTTTTTTTTTTTTTTTTTTTTTTTTTTTTTTATTTTTTTTTTTTTTTCCCTTTGGGTTTTTTTTTTTTTTTTTTTTTTTTTTTTTTTGCCTTTTTGTTTTTTTTATTTTTTTTAAAATTTTTTTTTATTTTTTTTTTTTTGGGTCGTTTTTGGCCAAAAAGGGTTTTTTTTTTTTTTTTTTTTTTTTTTATTTTAAAAAAAATTTTTTTTTTTCTTACACGTTGAAAAAAAAAGGGCCTTTTTGGAAAGGGGGGGCTTCTTCAAGGGAATCACAACTAATGTTTAGAACCGTCTTGGAAAAAGGGGGAAATTCCCAATGCTACCCCCCCCAAGCCCGGGGGAAAATTTTTTCGTTTTTCTTTTTTCCCCCGGGCCCCTAAACAAGGCAGATTTATAAGTGGGTTTAGTGTTTGCACCGTTCCCCCCTAAGAAAGGGCCCATCTCTTTTAAAATAATAAGGGCGTCAAAGAAAAAAAAGGGAAACCCCCAAAAGCCCCACTTCCCAACCCCCGGAGATTTTTAAAAATTTCTTAAAACAAGAATTTTAACCCCCGGCAGAGCAAAATTTTCCCAAAAATTCAAATGGAAAACCTAACCTCCTAATCCAAGTTGTGGGACAAAAAGGGGGTGCAAAGAAGGAATTTTTTTCCCGATTCTTTTGGGCCCAATTTATTTACAGGAATAAGAAAATTTGAACCGGCACGTCTAAAAAAAAAATCGACTTCTTAACCCCCCAAAAATTTTGGGGGGGCCCCCCCCCCCTTCTTTCCAGGATTCAGAGATTCCCATTCTAAAAGGGAAAAAAAAATTTCCGGTTTTGGGGGATACCCGGTGACATTTCTTTCCCCGACTGGTTTTCCCTCCCTAAAGCCTGCGATCCCTTGTTTTTCATCTTCATTAGTTCCCAAAGGAAATCATCGTGGTAGTTTACATCCCAAAATTTTCAGTTTTTGCCCCTGGTAGAAAAAATCTATAACGTTTTTTTCCAAAAATTTCGAGAAGAAAACGCCCCCGGCAGTTCCAAAAACCTTTTCTCACGATATTGGGTATTTTCTATTTCCGTTTTTTTAAATTTAATCCCCAAAACCCCACCCAAAAAGACCCCTTCTTTTTTAAAATTTTCCATCCAAATATTCTTCCGTTCCCTTTTGTTTATTTTTCCATGCCACAAAGGGCTCTCCTGCAAAAAATTTTACAAAAAACTAGACTCAAAACTCAAAAGTGGAAGGAAAAAATTGCCAGCAAATTTTAAAAGGGGGGGAAAAATAGGGGCCCCCCAAAAAATTTTAAAAGAGTTTTTTCCAAAACGGGGGGAAAATTTTGGGATAAATATTTCACCAGATTTGCTAATCCCCCACAAAAATCCCCTTTGCATTGGTCTCATTTAAAAACCCGCCCCTGCCAACCCCCTTTTGGGGCGGTTTCCCCTTGGCAGTGGAAAATTAAAAGGGCAAAAAATTTTGGGAAAAAATCCTTCTCCGGAATTTTAGGAAATGAAAAACATTGTGGGGAAAGGGTCGAAAAAATTTGTGGGAAACCCTTATAACATATGTCCCCCCGAATTTTTAAAAAAAAATAAAAAAATCCCAAACCGATCAAAATTCCAAGGCCCGGAGGGAAATAAAAGTCCAAGGGGCCGCTTTTAGAAATGTAATGTTTTCCCTTAATTTTCCCCCGCCAAGTTTTTGTTGCTCACGGTTGATCTGTTCCTGTTTCCGGGTTCTTTCTTCCTTTTAACCTATGTCCATTGCTTGAGTATTGTGTTTTTAATTTTCCCGCTGTTTTGCAGTCCCCTAGGGCCCGGAACTTACCTACCCGTTAGTTCCTCTCATTTGCGGTTTACCCTGCAAACCTCTCATACCTACGTACCATCTACTGTGCTCCTGCTGACCTTGCCTGGATCCAGTCTCCATCTCTGCTGCCTCCGGTTCCAGTCTCTATTTGCCTTCACTGTGTTCCAACCAGTCCTCGCCATTGGATTCCAGCTGTATCCACTAGTATCGTGACACTCTCTCCTCCTTATATCTCTGCTTTAATTTCCAGATATCTCACCTCACGCAACCTCCGCTCCTCACAGGACCTTCTTCTCTGCTCTCCTCTTATAAGCTCCTCACATAACCATCTCCAAGACTTCTCCTGTGCTTCCCCCACACTCTGGAACTCACTCCCCCAACACATCAGACTCTCCCCCACTTTCACCAGCTTCAAAAGCAACCTGAAAACCCATCTCTTCAGGATAGCCTGCGACCTAGAATAACCCCGCTGTCACTACACCCTCCACAAACATGTCTGCCCCTCGCCTTCTGTCTCTCTCCCCCTTCCTTTTAGATGCAAGCCTTTGCGGGTAGGGTTCTCTCTCCCTCTGTACCTGTTGTTAGTCACAGATTGTCACTGTTATAACTGTTTGACTTACGTTATGTATGTAACCCCATGAATGTACAGCGCCCTGGAATCAATGGCGCTCTAAAATAAATAATAATAATAATAACATTCACCAGTTCTTTGAGGTTGTCATGGAGTAGTGGAAGATAATTTCAGTGGCAACATTTGAAGTTCTAGTATATTCAATGGCCAAAAGAGTTAAGGTAGTGCTTAAAAATAATAGTGGCCACACAAAATATTGACACTTTGGGCACAATTTGTCCATTTTCACATAGAGTCATACTCACTTTGTTGCCAGCAGTTTAAACATTGTTGGCTGTGTGTTGAGCTATTTTGAGGACACACCAAATTTACACTATTATACAAGCTGTACAATGACTACTTGACATTGCGTCAAAGTGTTATATCTTCAGTGTTGCCCCATGAAAAGATCTAATACAATATTTACAAAATTGTGTATACTCACCTTTGTGTGATAATGTATGTCCACAAAAAGGATTTGTCTCACCATGCTGTTTTAGAGAGCCACGGGCAGCTTCAGACTGGCAATTTCTGTTAAGGCTGTGGATGATTCTATAGCAGTAATTAGCATATCAGCTCTGCTGGTCCTAACTGATTCTTAGGGCCACATGTATGAAAAGAGTCTAGGTCTAAAATTCACTTTGTTTACCATAACAACCAATTAGCGCTCTCCTTTCATATAATATAGTGCTGTGAAAGAATGAAAGGGATGCTATGAGTGGTGGCAATGGACAACAAAGTGAATTTTATACCTAGACAGTTTTCATACATGTGGCCCTTAGAGTGACATAAGTGCTGGAGGTTGTAAACTGTAGTGTACAAGGCTATAGAGCTCTAAAAGTTAAAGCTTGTTAGTAAGTAATGTAAATAAGCAGCTGTGTAGCATATAAGAAACACATCAGAAACTAACATCCCAGTCATTGTTTCATTCTGTAAAGGGCCGTTCACACGGCTTATTACAGGGATGGATTACAGCCGTATTGCGCGCCGTACTGCGCTCCAATACGGCTGGAATCCGGCCCAGCCATTACGGTAATCCACAGCTCTCATAGAGAACTATGGATTCCGTCTCTCCTCCTCGCTCAGCGAATACGCTGGGCGGGGAGAAAGGGACATGCATATTATCCCGTGGAATACACATGTCTATGGGGCCTGGGAGCTGCGCCCCCGCCCCTTATTCAAGCGTAATTGCGGGCGAAATCCGTCCAACAATTACGGCTTGAATAAGCCATGTGAACCTGCCCTAAGAACAGAGAGAAGTGGCCGGAACCAGAGAAGCTTATGTGCAAAAACAGGATATAAGAACTGCTGCAGACTTTTGGCGACATGTATGATCGGGAGTTGCGCCTGTTTTCTGGCGAAAACTGCGGCTCCCTGACTCGAATCCCCTGTCGGATGCAGGGATGCGATGTTAGGCGCAGCCTTCGCCACTTTCGGCTGCGCCTAACATGAAGGGGCGTGTAATGGGCGTGGTGTGGGCGTTCTGGGGCGGGACGCGGCTCAATCAAATACTCTGAGGCATGTATGATCGCGGCTCGGAAAAGTGCGGCGCATTGCAGTGCTCGCCAACTCTGACAGGCAGACCTAGTTGAAGTTGGTCTAAACGAGCCGGAAGAGGCGAAGTGAAGTGAGAACTTAACATGAGAAACATATAGAAGATCGCAACAGAAATCTCGTCTCTCAGCGCCGTGCGGCATGGAGTATGATTCCAAAAAAATTGCTTTTATTAGGTGTAAAACATTATCAGAAAAAGAGCTCAAACCTTAAAAAAAAAGAAAAAAAAAAAAACATAAAAAAATCACTTTCCAAAAATCTAGAACGGCGCAATATCAGGAATTGTATCTTGGAAATTGCCAGGAAATACAGTAATTCAAATTCTGTAAGCGCTTCTCATTGGTCGGCATAAACCAGCCAATCAGAATAGGAGCGACAGTGACCCATTAAAACCTATGGAGAAGTATTGACCAATCAAATTCAAAGGCGGGACAGTTCAAAATACAGTAAAAATGCAGAAAAGAGCTGATTGGTTGAACTAGCGGGGGCTTGGCTATTCCGGCCAATCAGAGCGCGAGCTACTTTGTCCCATTGTAGTCTATGGCCAGATCGGGGCAATGAAATCTCGGCTCACATTGCCATGCGGCATGGAGTATGATTAAAAAAAATTGTTTTTATTAGGTGTCAAATATTATCTGAACAAGAGCTTAAACCTTCTATAAACATAAATCAATCAAATCCCTAACAACGCATTTGTTGCAGAGACCGGCGCTGCATCAGGAATTGCGATATAGAGAATTGCTGTGAAATACAGTAATTCAAATTCTGTAAGCTCTTCTCATTGGTCGGCAGAAACCAGCCAATCAGAATAGGAGCGACAGTGAACCATTATAACCTATGGAGAAGTATGGACCAATCAAATTCATTGATCGGAATACATGTTAGGCGTAGTCCCTTCTACGCCTAAGTCCCGCACTGCGCCCACACACTGGCGAGGTGCGGTGAACTTTTCACCGTATATATGATCGCACTATCTCGGGCGGCGAATCTTAAGCGCTGTCCCTTCTGCGCCTAAGTCCCGCACTGCGCCTCACACACTGGCAAGGCACGGCGGACTTTACGCTGCATGTATGAGCACACCTCCGGCGCCAACATACATAAGGCGCAGCTTTCACGTTCGAGTGCTCGAAAAAGTGTGCTCCGACGAGGCGAGCTTCATACATGTCGCCCTTTGAGTTAAATACACATAACAATAACAGCAGCACACAAGAATAGAATATGTTGAAAAAAACTTTCTGCTTTAAAAAAAAAAACTAAAGTTTTATGAGGTTCTTTGTTCACACTTTTGCGCAAAATTGCTTAAGCCCACCTTCGACTTTCAACGAGACCTCAATGCAGGTGGGTCCTAAACTACGTTTACACTAACGCTATATTTCTCTGTGGTCCATCCAGACCTACCTTTCAGAATGTGAAAGCACCAGTTTTTTTTAAAGCAGAAAGTTTGTTTCAATGTATTCTATTTTTGTGTGCTGCTGTTATTGTTATGTGTATTTAGATTACAGCCGTCACAGCGTGCACCCACATTTAAAGTTTTTTGGAGGTGCTGAACCAAATATTGTGTGTTGTGTATTACAATAGGGGGGACGGGTTGCCTCCATCTTGGTTTTTAGCACTCCACCCATCTACACAGACTTTTTAATCAGTGCAGTGTATTTAGTAGCTGGTGCCTTCACATTCTGAAAGGTAGGTCTGGATGGACCTCAGAGAAATATAGCGTTAGTGTAAACATAGTGTAGGAACCACCTGCATTGAGGTCTCATTGAAAGTCGAAGGTGTGCTTAAGCAATTTTGCGCAAAAGTATGAACAAAGAACCTCATAAAACTTTCATTTTTTTTTAAAGCAGAAAGTTTTTTTTCAACGTATTCTATTTTTGTGTGCTGCTGTTATTGTTATGTGTATTTAGATTACAGCCGTCACAGCGTGCACCCACATTTAAAGTTTTTTGGAGGTGCTGAGCCAAATATTGTGTGTTGCCTTTTGAGTTAAAGCAACATTAGGACAGCAATGCATTTGGTAAAGTGTCTACCTTTGCCTAAATGTTTAAAGCTAATCAATGAAACAGGAATATATCTTTAAAGTAATGAGAAAATCATTTGTTCTGGTCACTTTGGACTACCAAATGTATACTGCATGGGAGTTATTTTGCTACTTCTCCTGAAACCCAATATATGTTTTGACATGGTACTTTTGAGTGATGCTTCCTACTGATGTAGTTGAATAGTGCACCTCTATGGTTTTATGAAAAGTGTAATACAATATGACAAGGATAAGAAATAAGAACATTACCTTTATAGTCCGTATAGGTTTGAGCACAAAGACATTTCTGAAGTGGTCCCAACAAAATAATCTCTAAGAAGGTTCTCCCTTATTTTCCTTTTCTATATTTTATTCATAAAATAATAAGTAACAGTAAACAGCTTCTTAGCCCAGGTTTTCCAAGAAGGACAAAAGAAAAGAATGGAAAATGGCTGTCGTTACTTTACACGATGTACATTTTAACTGCAGTCCAGCAGCTGTCTGAAGTGAAGAAATCACGGCATGGTTTGGCAGGCACCAGCTTACCTTATGATAATTACCTTTTCATTGAAGTGCCGAATAATTACAACAGAACGCTGTCAAATCAATGGTCAGGCCCTAGATAAAATAGCCCCTGACAAGGTCATGCTGTCACTTTAGAAAATGATTTCCCTCCCTCTCCTTCTTTCCTTTTCTTCCTATTCATTTTTGAATAGATTTAATTGCCTTTATCCTGGTGTCATAAGCATTCATTTTATTGTAATGTCTAGCTCCTGATTTGAGCACACTGAAAAGCTACACGGTGACAGTCAAACCCTTTAATGTAGGTTAAGAAGGTATTACTCCTGCTATCTGCTTCATGTAGAGACTTCAAATATATTTTATTGTATAAATTGCTTTTTGTTCACAATTTTTATCTTAATCTTTTTGTGAGAAATCCTTCTGAAATATTCACTTTAAAGATAGAGGTGTCAAATGAGGTTTATTTAAAACAAATTAGCAATTTTTTTCACTTTAAGTCTTTTTATTGCCAACCCACATAAATGCTACAGCATCGTCTGACCTTTATCAGCTAGATACCACTGTAAAATATTTGTGAGATGATAATAAAGCTTTCAGCCACAACTTTACTTTTTCCCCATGTTATTTCCTAGCTAAAAGTACTCTTTGATCTTCTAAAGTCTAATCATCAATGTGACTACAAATATTGTGATCAATGAATATCTTCATTTTGTATGGTGCCCAGTATGTCTTTGCACAAAGCTAAGTTTTATGTTTGTCACAAAAGAGCAGGTTGCATCTGATAATCCTAATGTTATACAATGACAACTGTACATAGAACAATAAATGTGTTATTCAACAAAAAAAAAAGAAAAAATAGCTCACAGTGGGTATTTAATGACTTAAAAAGTATCAAAAATACAGAACCAGCATTGCCTTCTCTGTTAAAATTGCAACTTTATAAAAGTCATAAAAGTCCAAAGTATCACAGGAAAAAAAATCATCAATGTAACAAAAAAATTAGGTAAGAAAACAATATCAGTGGATCAGTAGTTAAGGATATTTTGTACAAGTAAGTTGCAATTTTAACAGAGGAAGCAGTGCTGGTCAATATTTTTAACCCCTTAAGCCGAACGCCTGAAAAGTAGTTAATGACCAGAACATTTTTTTAGTTTTGGCCTCCTTGCGTTTAAACAGTTGTAACTTTTTTATTTTTTCAATGACGCAGTTGGATGAGGCCTCGTTTTATTCGAGACAAGTTGTACTTTATAAGGGAATAGTTTAAGTACACTTATAAATAATTGCAGTATTTTTTTTATTTTTTTACAAATTTTTTTTTGTTTTTTTAATTATTTTTTTTACACCATTCACATTTCACACTTAATAACTTGTTAGATTAATTCTACAGGTTATTACGGGCGTGGTGGATACCAAATATGTGTAGGTTTTTTTTGTGCGTGTAATTTATGTACAATTATTTTTTATTAAATATTTATTTTTATTTTATTATTTATTTTTTTATTCTTTTTTTTACACTTTTTATGTTTTTTTTGGACTTTTTTTTGACTCCCATGAAGGGAGAACTGTTTAACATTTTTTTTTTTTTTTTTTTTTACACTTAGTAATGTATTAGCATATTCATATATGCTAATACATGCTAATATGTGTCAGTAGTACACAGGCAGTGATTAGGACAGCACACAGTGCATCCTAATCACTGGCTTCTTACACAGACAACTCTGGGGCCATGCTAGGTCCCCAGAGCTGACTGTGCAGCCGGTTCCTGAGCTCTGTCGGGTCACCGGGCGTTCCGATCACCCAACAGAGCAGGGGAACCCTTTTGATTGCGCTGCGGTAACGCACCGCCGCAATCAAAGGGTTAAAGCATCGGGTTGCGGAGGTTTCCTCCACTTCCTGGTGCTTGCAGGAGATGCTCTGGGATCGGGGCTGTGTAGTTCAGCCCCGATCCTAGCGCAGCTGTGGCGCCGGGCGCCGCAAACCCCGATGTCTGCAGCGACGTCAAAAGACGTCGCTGCAGAAGAACGACCCGCACCGGCCGCCGTCAAAAGACGGTGCGCGGTCGTTAAGGGGTTAAAGCATTGCTGTGAATCAAGAGTGTAGGATTGGGACTCGACACAATGTTTTTTGTATGCTGCTAAAAAATAATTTACCCACCAATTTAGTCCACTACTGACCAAATATCTAGTATCGAAGCTCCGTTGGTTGCTACAGTTTTTTTTTTTTTTTTCAATTTTCGTCTGTATGTGAGCCATTCAGTAGTCTCAGTGCCATTTGATTAACCAATCAGGATTTTAATGGCATGTGAATAGTAATGTTAGTGGAACTCTTTAAATTACAATTCAATACCAACAGAGAATTATACAAGTATCACTGCAAAATTATAATCCCTGTTAAAACTTAACTTTTACTGATATACCCTAAAAATACGTGACCTATACCCCTATACAGTACCAACATATACCATTATAGTGCAGTATAATCTGTCAGCGGGGTAATCGCCCCGAAAAAGGGCGGCTCCGCTTAAATGACAGACAATTTATTGTATGTAGCATCTAAACCTGTATCTCCAGCTATCCCGACGCGTTTCTCCCTTTTATATAGGGTTCATCAGGGGATAAAAAAACCACTTGCTGTAGAATCAAATATTCTAACGCTATATACAACAATTTACAACCTTTTTATGTCTGATAAAGAAATGTGTACTTAGCTATATGCCGCCAGGTATGGTTGCTGATAGCCCTCGCGGCACTTTGATATGCTGGCACCCAAGATGTAAGGGAGACGGAGTAAATCACCTCCGTTCCCTTATAAATACCTTAAACGGCCCCTATAATGTATAGTAATAACGCCCATTACCTGATCCCTAGTCTAATAAGGCCAGGATATTATTTCTACCTGTTGCCGGGCTCCTGTCCCATATGTACGCACATCCGGGCAAAGACTGCCGACACGTGCGGCGTCCCGGATGTGCTAGTGCGCATGTCAGAAATCCTATCCCATGTCGGCGACTCACCAGCATCCCGGGCCCTGAAGTGCGCAGGTCCGGATATGCTACCCGGAAGCAGTCATTCCGGTGCAATAAAACCCAGCAACATATACTATGCTGTTAGGTTCCACCTTATTAACAATCCTTAGGGTGGATTTAGTAAAGTAGACTAGGTAATTTTCATAAAGACTATTAACACTCTATACTTCCGATGAGTGTTAGATATTTATCTCTAGGTATGGGCATGAAACAGGGCCTATAGCACGGGGCACTGAAATTCACTGTCCTAAGCTGACATGAGTTATCATGCTATAGGGATTCAGTGAATACAATAAACAAATTAATAAATATAACTGATATGTACTTTATGGTCTCATTTTAAGACTTACGGAGGGTCCTCTGTGGAGAGTAACAGGCAAAAATGTGTGGAACAGCATGTGTCAGGTGAATACATTTTCTTTTGTTATTCCTACAATAACATTTTTGAGTTGAACAACATTTTTTAGTAGAAATATCCACAAAAGGAGCCACGCTCACATATCCAGTATGAACATAAGCATTGTCTTTATTGTATATTAACCCCTTAAGCTGAACGCCTGAAAAGGCCTAAATGACCAACTAAATTTTAAAATTTTTGCCTCCCTGCATTTCACCAGTCTTAACTTTTTTATCTTTTAAGTGACACAGCTGTATGAGAACTTGTTTTATGCAGGAGAAGTTGTATTTTTGGGGGCATAGTTTAACCCCTTCCTGACATTGGGCGTATGCATACATCCTAGCGGGAAGTGCGTTCCCGCTAATGGACGTATGCTTACGTCCTGGCGATCGTGTGGGCTTACAGGAAAGCCACGCACGATTGTGACATGGAACCAGCAGTAAATTACTGCTGGCTTCATGCCGCATCACCCCCGGCTGGAGTGAGCCCCGGCCGCGGGTGAATAACCCTTCGATGTTGCGACCTATCATGGTCACGACATCGGAGCTGCAGGAGGGAGGAGTGAGCTACTTCTGCCTGCGATCCGGTGCAGCGAGCGGCAGAGATGCCGCTTGCTAGTCCCTTACCCGACTCCCCGGGGGCTTTCTGGAAGTATCCGGGAAGTCTGGTGACGTCACTATGCCCACAATGCATTGTGGGTAGAGATGGGCGAATTGATTCTAACGAAGTGGAATTCGTTTGGTATTTCAGGAAAACTTCGATTCTGAACGAAGTCGAAGTTTGGGGTACTTCACATGAACGAAGTGTGCTTTTGATTGATAAAATGGCTGAGAGCACATGGCGTTACATGGGGCAAAGAACTCTGGGAGGAAGAAGGGCATAGCCTACATGACATGTGCAGAGATGAAGCCAATCAGAGACCGGCGGGATTCTGTGACGTCACCACACTATATAAGTCCGGGCGCGACGCTGGGAGCTCATACCGCTCTCACTGTACTGATTAGGGAAGGTGCTGCCACAGCTGCTTATAATATCTCTTACTAAAGAATTCATTTTTATACAGCAATTTTTGGGGGGTGTCACAGCTTGTCTCAGAGACTGCTTCTCTTAACGTTCTAATTCTGATTTTGTGGGGTATTGGAACTGAAGTCCAGTGTGCGTCCAATGCAGCTGCATATACATTTTAATGGTATCTGCTCACAGCACATTGAATATCCAAGGGTTAACTAAGCCTGTTCCTGTTGTATTCATTTAAAGAAACAGCGTTTTTTACAATCCAAATACCACTTCATTTTTGGTTGCTCAATTCTTTTGCGCAATTTACATCCAGGGGTTAATTAAGCGTTGTTCTGCTGTTGTGGTGACTCCAAGAAACCGTCTTTTTCACCGCCAAAAAAGACATTTTTCCTGTAGCATAATTTATAACCGAAGGTTTATTACAAGTTTTTCTCTTGTTGTGTACCGTAAAATACACGCCATTGTGACTCGCTACAAAGCTGGTAGTTTTTGGTTGCTCAATTCTTTTGCGCAATTTACATCCAGGGGTTAATTAAGCGTTGTTCTGCTGTTGTTGGTCACTAAAGAAACCGTCTTTTTTCACCGCCAAAAATACATTTTTCCTGTAGCATAATTCATAACCGAAGGTTAATTACAAGTTTTTCTCTTGCTGTGTACCTTAAAATACACGCCATTGTACCACGCTACGAAGCTGGTTGTTTTTGGTTGCTCATTTCTTTGGCGCAATTTAGATCCAGGGGTTAA
Organism: Phyllomedusa bahiana; assembly: GCA_025379985.1. Taxonomy (NCBI): domain Eukaryota; kingdom Metazoa; phylum Chordata; class Amphibia; order Anura; family Hylidae; genus Phyllomedusa; species Phyllomedusa bahiana. The sequence continues at coordinate 86,433 of JAODAL010005655.1, forward strand.
TTAAGCATTGTTCTGCTGTTGTGGTCACTAAAAGAAACCGTCTTTTTCACCGCCAAAAAATACATTTTTCCTGTAGCATAATTCATAACCGAAGGTTAATTACAAGTTTTTCTCTTGCTGTGTACCGTAAAATACACGCCATTGTAACACGCTACGAAGCTGGTAATTTTTGGTTGCTGATTTCTTTGGTGCAATTTAGATCCAGGGGTTAATTAAGCATTGTTCTGCTGTTGTGGTCACTAAAAGAAACCTTCTTTTTCACCGCCAAAGAAGCAATTTTGCTTGTAGCATAATTCACATCCGAAGGTTAATTAAGCCTGTTTGTGCTTTTACATTCAGTAAAATACACAGTGTTTTTAAACGACACATACAAGTACATTTTTCCTGGCCATTTGTGGAGGCAATTTATATCCAAGGGTTACCCAAGCTTGTTACTGGGTTCATTTGGAGTCAAATACAGGGTGTGTATTTATCATATATAGATATCTTCATCAAACAGTGTCTGTACATTTTAGGACAAACAGTATGTCAGACAGGGAGGTGCCAGGCTCTTGGCAGTGGCACAAACATTCCTGGAGCAGGCCCAGGTTGCAGCACAGCAAGGGGACGTCGCAGCAGGGGTCACTTGGTTAGGCCACATCTGCCGCTGTCATCTAGCGGCCGTGTGTTGACTAGCAACCCAAGGGTTCTTGATTGGTTGACTAGGTCATCCACTTCCTCCCAGATGACATCTGACAACCCCAGCCAAGAGTCAGTGGGAACGTCAGACACAACCCTTAGTTGGATTGGCCCGGGAGTGGGCTAGCGGCGCTCACCTGTCCTCAACCCGCCACTGTCCCATCCGGTTCCCTCAGCCAGAGATCTACTATGTGGTCTTGGCTCAGCGCCACTATATAGTGAGGATGAACAATTTGAGGAGGGCAATCAGCAGCTACTTGGCAGCGAAGAAATGGGGCCAATATCTCCTGCTTCTTGCAGTAGGCGGCAAAGTATAGATGTTTAGAGTGGCATGGGAGGTCATGTTGTGAGGGGTCAGCCTCTGCATACCAAGACCGGTGATGAGGACAGCAGTGACGATGAAACACAAATAGATGATGATGTAGCCAACCGCACTTTGGAGCCGGTCAGGAGAAGAGGGCGTCAGCTTGCTCGTCAGGCAGCGTCACAGCGAGCAAGTGGGTTGTGTGGCCGTGAGTCAGCAGGGGAGCAGCAGTGTGAGGTCAGGAGCCAAGCGGCCACAGGGTAGAAAACCCGCTTCGCAGGTCCAAGAAAGTAGCGGCACAGGGGATCAGCGAGGCAGTGGCGATAGTAGTCACTCAGTGCGGAGCGTTGGCGGTAAAATCAGCTACACGGCGGTGTGGCAGTTCTTTGCTAAGACACCAGAGGAGCCGAATATGGGTATATGTAGAATCTGTGGGCAGAAAGTGAAGGGTGGCCAGGGAGCTAACGTTGGCACCACGGCCCTGCGTCAACACATGCAGCGCCACCATCCGGTGGCCTGGGAGAAACGTGGCTCAGATGTGGTGGTCCATCCTGCCGCAGCAGCAGCGGCCAGTGGACACGCATGCCATTGCAGCCAGTCAAGGCTCCACCACCTCTGCAAAAGGGAGCTGTTTCTCTTTGACATCATCTCCCGGTCCAGATGCTCCTGCTCCTCGCTACTCATGGCGCCAGCATTCGTTCAGCGAGGCGATTGCAAAGAGACACCAGTATGCGACCAACCATCCTAAGTTGCAGAAGATGACCGTGCTCCTGTCAAAGTTGTTGGTACTGCAGTCCCTCCCTTTCCAAATGGTGGACTCTGCACCATTCAGAGAACTAATTGCTTGTTCCGAGCCGAGATGGGAGAGTTTCCAAGCCGTATTTTATTTTCCAAAAAGGAGTACCAGCACTTCATAAATATGTAGAACAGAAGGTGGGCCAGACCTTGAGCTTATCGGTTTTTTTCCAAAGGTGCACGGCAGCGCGGACGTCTGGAGCTGTAACTACGGTCAGGCCAGTACATGTCCTTTACGGCCCACTGGGTGAATGTGCTTCCTGCCCAGGCACACCGACAACTTGGACAGGAGACGCCGCTTTCTCCTCCACGATGTCAAACTGCGGCTCCTGCGCCAATGTCCGCCTCCTCCTCCTCCACCACCACCACCATCTCAGCCTCCACAAGTACTGCTCCATCATACCACATGTGTAGGGCACAGCGGTGTCACGCAGTTCTACACCTGGCTTGCCTCGGCGAACTAAGTCACACAGGGGAGGAACTGCTCCGCGTCATGCAGCAAGAAATCGATGTGTGGCTTTCTCTGCGCCAACTGCAAATCGGAACCATGGTGATGGACAATGGGAGTAACATGGTGTCCGCACTGCACCGAGGATGGATGGTCCATGCGCCCTTCATGGCGCACGTGTTCAATCTGGTTGTGAAAAGGTTCCTGAAGTGTTCCCCCGATCTTCAGAAGATTCTGAAAATGGCCAGGAAACTGTGCATGCACTTCATCCATTCCTACAAAGCTAGGAACACCCTCCTCGAGTTGCAGCTGCAGAATGGCCTCCCCCAACACACTCTGATATGCGATGTTTAAACCCGTTGGAATTCCAGCCTGCACATGTTGGACCGACTGTATGAACAGAGAAAGGCCATTAACGATTTTTTTTGATGATCCAGGCAGACAGGAGTACTCCCCTGTGTAACTTTGATGTCAGCCAGTGGCAGCTCATGCGTGACACCTGCCGTTTGTTGAGGCCATTCGAGGAGGCAATGTTATTTGTCAGTCGCCAGGACTACGGGATGAATAACATCATTCCACTGCTTCATGTCCTGGAACAGATGCTGAAAAATCTGTCTGGGCAGGGGACTGGATACGTGGCGACTACATCTCGCGGCCACATGAGTCCGGTGGGGACTGAAATGGAGGAGGAGGAGGACATTGGAGCAGAAGCATTGTCTGGTGAAATGAGTGGATTTTCTACCCAGGGGACAAGAGAGGAGGAGCGGGAGCAGCTGGAGGAGGTAGATGGAGATGAGGAAGACGAGGCAGATGACCCGTAAGTACCGTGGCAGTATACAGTGGAGATGGAGGCAGAGAGCCCCTCGGAGTCACTTGTGCAGATGGCCCGCAGCATGCTGATTTGCCTGGCTAGTGACAGCCGAATAGTCACCATCCGGCAGAGGGATGACTTCAGGCAATCCACCCTATTGGACCCTCGCTACTGGTCCAAAATGGGAGCCTTTTTCCCAACGTCTGAGAGGGAGGACAAACTCAAATACTATAGGGAAACCCTCCGTAGTCAGTTGGCCGCTGCCTATGTACGGCATCATCCCTCCTCTGACAGGTCTGACTGGGGGGTTCTTCAGCGCTCACATAGTACTGCCGCGGCCGCTGGGGGAAGGTGGGGGGGGGGGGTAGGAGCAGTACCAGCTCCATCAGCAGCAACCTAAGTCTGGAGTCACTGATGAGCAGCTTCCTTCACCCGCCTAGTGAGGGCAGTCGCCAGCATAAGCAGCAGGACCTGGAGCAGACCCTGAAACAACAGGTGGTGACCTACTTGGAAAGCACTCTGCCACCCCAGTTAGAAGATCCGCTGGACAACTGGGCAGCCAAACTGGATGTGTGGCCGCAACTTGCAGAGTTTACAGTGGAGAAGCTGTCCTGCCCGGCCAGTAGTGTGGCATCAGAGTGGGTGTTCAGTGCGGCGGGGGCCATCGTTACCCCAAGGAGAACCCGCTTGTCCACGGGAAATGTGGAACGACTGACCTTTGTCAAGATGAATCAGGCGTGGATCGGCCAGGATTTCCACACACCAATGCCTTAAGCATCAGACTACATCAGCCATGACGCTTCACCCAAACTGTGAGAAATGAGTATGGGCTCAAAATACCTGCCTCAGCCACTATTCTGATGCCGCCACCCGCCTGATGCCACACATCTGCTGACAGTTTCTCCATCTGCCACCAACCATCTTTACCAGGGACTGGTATTGCCACCCACCTCCACACTCTGTCATTGTGCCACTCTATGACCTCATGCTGCTGCTGCTGTTTTTGGTGCCTTGACATCCACACTGTGTCATTGTGCCACTCTATGACCTCATGCTGCTGCTGCTGTTGTTGCTGCTGTGGTCACCTCCACACTGTGTCATTGTGCCACTCTCTGACCTAATGCTGTTGCTTCTGCCACTGTCACCTCCAGTCTCTGTCATTGTGCCACTCTGTGGCCTACTCCTGTTTTTGCCACCTCCAGAATGTCATTGTGCCACTGTCTGACCTCATGCTGCTGCTACCGTGACCTCCACTCTGTGTCATTGTGCCACTCTGTGGCCTACTCCTGTTTTTGCCACCTCCAGAATGTCATTGTGCCACTGCCTGACCTCATGCTGCTGCTGCCGTGACCTCCACACTGTGTCATTGTGCCACTCTGTGGCCTACTCCTGTTTTTGCCACCTCAAGAATGTCATTGTTCCACTGTCTGACCTCATGCTGCTGCTGCCGTGACCTCCACACTGTGTCATTGTGCCACTCTGTGGCCTACTCATGTTTTTGCCACCTCCAGAATGTCATTCTGCCACTGTCTGACCTCATGCTGCTGCTGCCATGATCTCCACACTGTGTCATTGTGCCACTCTGTGGCCTACTCCTGTTTTTGCCATCTCCAGAATTTGTCATTGTGCCACTGTCTGACCTCATGCTGCTGCTGCCGTGACCTCCACACTGTGTCATTGTGCCACTCTGTGGCCTACTCCTGTTTTTGCCACCTCCAGAATGTCATTGTGCCACCGTCTGACCTCATGCTGCTGCTGCCTTGTTCTCCACACTGTGTCATTGTGCCACTCTGTGGCCTACTCCTGTTTTTGCCAACTCCAGAATTTGTCATTGTTCCACTGTCTGACCTCATGCTGCTGCTGCCGTGACCTCCACACTGTGTCATTGTGCCACTCTGTGGCCTACTACTCTTTTGCCACCTTCTAGAATGTCATTGTGCCACTGCCTGACCTCATGCTGCTGCTGTGGCTGCTGCCGTAACCTCCACACTCTGTCATTGTGCCACTCTGTGGCCTACTACTGTTTTGCCACCTCCAGAATGTCATTGTGCCACTGCCTGACCTCATGCTGCTGCTGTGGCTGCTGCCGTGCCCTCCACACTGTGTCATTGTGCCACTCTGTGGCCTACTCCTGTTTTTGCCACCTCCAGAATGTCATTGTGCCACTGTCTGACCTCATGCTGCTGCTGCCGTGACCTCCACACTGTGTCTTTGTGCCACTCTGTGGCCTCCTCTTGTTTTTGCCACCTCCAGAATGTCATTATGCCACTCTCTGACCTCTTGCTGCTGTGGCTGCCGCCGTCACCTCCACACTCTGTCACTGATGTTGCCACCTGAGCTCTCAGCTTGTTTTTTTCCAGCTTTCGCTGCCATGACTTTATCAGGCTACATTCCTGCTTGAGTTTTTTGGTCAGTTTTGCCCTCTTAAGTGCCCAGGGAATTTTATAGTGAAGCGATTCTAAGAGCGGCGGCAGTCATGTGCGCGTCATACTAAAACACAACATTGTATGAAGACCAAACCAAGCTCGCTCTGCATATTTAAGCATGGCACAACGTTCTACAGCACCCTGCAGGCTCTGTGCATCCTGGAAATAGCTGTTTTTTAACTTGATTCGTCCCGAAGTAATTCGGACCGAAACAAATTTTGTCGGAAAATTCGGCGAAATCACCGAATCGAATGTTTGAGAAATTCGCCCATCTCTAATTGTGGGTATGGTGTTTGGCAGTTACCATGGCGACCAGTACACAGCAGCAATGCTGTGTACAGGTCTACCATTGTAATAGCTATCTGACCATTGCTTTTACAAATCCCCACTGAAGAAAAGTGAATAAATGTGAAAAAGTAGAAAAAAAGTAAAAAAAGTAAAACACAAACATAAAATATAAAATAAGAAACACGTACATCGCCTTTTTCCCCTTTACAGATGCCAATCGACCCAAAAAAGATCAAAAATAAATAAAGTACCCATATTTGATATTTCCGCGTGCATAACGACCCACCCTATAAATCTGTCATGTTAATTAACCCGTATGCTAAACGCCGTAAAAAACAAAAACAGTCACAGAATTGCGATTTTTGTTCATCCTGCAGCACATAAAATGGAATAAAAAGCGACCAAAAACTCATGTAAATGCCAAAGTTGTACCAATTAAAACGTCAGTTCATCCCGCAAAAAAAAAAAAAACATCCTTACACGTCTGTATACGGAAAAATAACAAAAGTTATGGCTCTCAAGAGATACCAATGCATAAATATTGTTTTACACAATAAAACACTTTTTTTTTTTAAAGTGCTTGAAAATAAAAAAAAACTAAATAAATTGGGTATCGCCATAATCATATCGACCCGAGAGTAAAGCTAACGGGTCATGGATACTGTACGGTGAGCACTGTTAAAAATAAAAATAAAAAACACTACTAGGATTGCAGTATTTTCTTCACTCTGTCTTGCAAAAAAACGGATTTAAAACTGATCAAAAAAACTTGTCCTCCCAAAAATGATACCAATAAAACGTCAACACATCCCTCAAAAAACAACCCTACACAGCTCCATTCACAGAAAAATAAAAAAGTTATGGCTCTCAGACTATGGCGATGCAAAAACGTGTTTTCCTTTTTGAATAAAAATGTTTTTATTGTATAAAAGCAGTATAACATTGAAAAATATACAAATTGGGTATCGCTGTAAACGTATCGACCTGCATGTCATTTGTACCACATGGTGACCGCTGTAAAAAATATAAATAAAAAACACTAGCAGCAATACTGTATTTTGTTCAAAATGCCTCACAAAAATCTTAACAAAATGTGATCAAAGCATCATATGCACCCCATAATGGTACAAATAAAAATTTCAACTCATACCGCAAAAAAAAGCCCATAATTAGCTCTGTATACAGAAAACTGAAAAAGTTACGGCTATCAGAATAGGATAACATAAAAATGAAATTTTTTATAGATCTATCTCTATTGTGTAAAAGTAATAAAACATAATAAATTATATAAAATTTATATCATTGAAATTGTACCTACCCCCATAGTAAAGTTATCACATCATTTACACTGCATGGCGAACTCTGTAAAATTGAAGCCCAATAAACAATGCGGAATTGCTTCCCCCCCCCCCCCCCTCCTCCCCCATTTTCATGGTACAATGCAAAAAAAAAACAACTATGGAATACCTGGGGGCTTTACAAATGCGACATGACCCCACCAAAATCTGCATTCCAAAAGCCAAATAGCGCTCCCTCCCTTGGACGGCCTGCCATGCACCGTAACAGCAATTTACACCCACAGGTAGGGTATTGCCGAACTTGGAAGAAATTGCGTGACAAAATTTTGGGTGCTTTTTTTACCAGGAATCCTGTGGATTCCAGGAATTTTTTATTTTTTTTTTATTTTCACAGCCTAACTCTAAGAAATTTTGTGACACACCTGTGGGCTCGATATACTCACTACACCCCTAGATATATTCCTTAAGGGGTGTAGTTCCCAATATGAAGTCTTTTTAGGAGAGTTTATTAAAGGGGTTGTCTCGCTACAATGATTGGGTTTTAATTAAAAGATCTTTAAAAAAACAAGCAGCTTTGCAATATATGTTCATTACAAATGTCCTACTGATTTTGAGTTAGCCCTTTTAGTAGTAGTACATCAGCTTCTAAAATCTCTATAGCAGCTGACCTGTGATCCTTATCTCACTGGCTGTCAGGTCTGTATGACTCATCACCTTCTGAATACAGGTCTGAGCAGAGAGCGCCTCCCGCACAGAATGCTTCTGTAGTGGAGAGAGGGGGAGGGCTCTGGCTTCTGTGTCTGTGTAGCTGTGCTGTCTGGATTAACCCTGTGTGTGCCTGCTTCCTCCTGTTCTCTACACAGATTGAGAAGAGCAGAGATGAGGCTGATCAATAGATGTGACAGCAGTGACCCTGTGTGTTACTATAATCATGATGTGTCTGTGGAGCTGTGACTATTCTAATACTATACAGATCAGGGGGCATGTGAACGCTTCATGCTCTGCTGTACTAGTGACACAACCTGAGTATAGTAACACTTCACAGCTGCCCTGTGTCTGTTCTGACAGGGTCTGTTTCTTGCTGGAGATGTGCAGATTTGTATGCTAAGCAGGGGGTATAGGAACACTTGCATCCCCCCTGCTCTGCTATAAGCATACACAGCTTCACAGACCTCTGGCTCCACACTCATAGATCAGCCCTCTCTCTATGTCTCCGTGGAGCTAACAATACAGCTGATCCAGGAGCCCGCAGCAGACCTAGGCAGGCACATACAGGGTTAACCCTGGCAGCAAGCCTCTCCCCCTGCTGTATAGAAGTTCCAGAGGAGAGCTGTCTGTGTGCTGAGGGGAGGGGGGAAGAGGGAGGAGAAGAGGCAGACAAGAAGCACGCCCCTGAATTCAACTCCCATTCACAGACAGAGGCTGAAAGCTATTAATGAGACAACTCCTTTAAGTTTTAGCACCTTAGGGCGTCCGCAAACCTGAAATGGCGCCTAAATAAAATGGTAATGAAAATGAGACCCCAGAGTCCAGTAAGTCCTCCTCCAATTCTGGGGCTTGTGGTTGAGCCAAATAGCACTCTAGGGCCACATATGGGATATCTTTGAACACAGCAGACTCTGGGGAATCAATATTAAGTTGCATTTCCCTGATCACATTTACCTTATTATTGTTAATAATGGATAAAAATTGAAAATCTGCAAAAAAAGTGAAATTTTGAAACTTCCTAAATGCTGTTTTGAATACTTTAAGGGGTATAGTTTCTTAGTTTCTAAGTCCTTTAATGGGGCTACCTAACATACAGGCCAAAGTCACGTTAGAACTGGACTGGTCCCTAAAAAATGTATATTGCAAATTTTCTTGAACATTTGAAAATTACTATTACATTTCTAAGCCCCCTAATGTCGTAAAAAAAAGACATTTAAAAAAATGATGCCAACCTACAGCAGACATATGGTAGATGCTGTTTATAAACTATTTTGAGTGAAATAACTATCTGTCTTACATGCAGAAATTTTTGAAATTTTAAATTGGTAAATTTTAATAAATGTTCACAATACTTTGATATTTTTCACAAATACACACGCTTTTTTTTTTACCAAAATTTCTTACTACCTTAAAGCACAATGTGTCACGAGAAAACAATCTCTGAATCACATGGATAGGTTAAAGTGTCAAAAAGTTATTCTCACCTAAAGTGACACATGACAGATTTAAAAAACGGGACTCTGTCAGAGAGGCCAAAACTGGCTCCGGCGGTAAGGGGTTAAGTTTACAAATAAATTGCTGCAGATTTTTTTCTTCATTATTTATTTATTTTTGTTTTTGAACTACTTACTGCCTCAGTCTGTTTTTACCTTCCTGACAAAGCCTCATTTTTGAAATCTGACGTGTCACTTTATGTGAGAATAAGTTTTTGACACTTTTACCTATCCATGTGATTCAGAGATTGTTCTTGCGTGACACATTGTGCTTTAGATTAGTAAGAAATTTCAGTCCATACAATCCTTGTTTATTTGTGAAAAATATCAAAATGTTGTGAAAATTTGGAAAAATGTGCCATTTTCAAAGTTCAAAAATTTCTGCGTGTAAGATAGATAGTTATTCCACTCAGAATAGTTTATAACTAACGCTAGTTACCAGATGTCTACTGTAGGTTGGCATAATTTTTTAAATGTCTTTTTTTACAACATTAGGGGGATTAGGGAGATTTTTTAAGGATTAATCCAGGTCTGACATGACTTTAAGGGACTTGTGTGATAGATACCGCAATAAATGACCCCATCTAAGAAACTAGACCTCTGAAAGTATTAAAAAAACACATTTAGGAAGTTTTTTAACCCATTAGGTATTTCACAGAAATTAAAGCAAAGTAGAAGTGAAATTTTGAAATTATTCACTGGAACATGTTAGATGTGACCAGGTCATTAAAAACTCAAAATCAATTTCCCAGATTCTGCCGTTTTCACAGATATCCCAAAAGTGGCCCCAGTGCACTATTTGGCTTAATCACAAGCCTCAGAGTAGGAGGAGAACCTACTGGACTCTGAGGTCTCATTTTCATTACGATTTTATTTATGTGCCATTACAGGTTTGTGGACACCCTAAGGTGCTAAAACTTAATAAACTCCCCTAAAAAGACCCTATATTGGAAACTACACCCCTGAAGGAATATATCCAGGGGTGTAGTAAGTATATTGAACCCACAGGCGTTTCACTGATTTTTCTAGCGTTAGGCTCTGAAAATGAAAAACATGTTTTCCTACAATCAGCAATTTTTGCTGAAAATCCTGGAAAAAAAGCATCCCAAATTGTTACACAATTTCTTCTAAGTTCAGCAATACCCTGTATGTGGGTGTAAACTGCTGTTTGGGTGCATGGCAGGGCATACAAGGGAGGGAACACTATTTGTCTTTTGGAACACAGATTTTGTTGGGGCCATGTCGCATTTGCAGAGCTCCTAAAGTAACAGAAAAGGAAAACCTTTCAGAAGTTGCCCCATTTTGGATTCAACACCCCTCATGAATCTCATCTAGGTGTCTATTGTGCATTTTGAGCGCACAGGTGTTCCATAGTTTTTTAGCATTGGGCCATGAAAATGGGGGGAGGAGGGAAACAAATTTGTGTAGTATTAATGACAGGTTTAATTTACTATGCGGATGGTACAATTACAATACAATATTTTATAGTTATATAGTATTTTATGTTTTACTACTTACACAATAGATGTGTTTAAAAAAATAGTGTTTTTATGTTGTCATAGTCTGACAGAAATCACTGACTATCACCTAAAGGGGCAATACTAGAGATTTGCATACAACAAAAAACACTGAAAAAGGCTAAGCGAATCCACAACTCTAAAATATGACTTTTATTAATTCTTATTAAAATCAAAAACATCTTTTACCTGCTGCTGGTACCTGATAAGGCGATTGAAGCCTGCATGCTGATTGGAGCTTATGAGAATCCCCTGATGAACCCCCCGGACATACTGACAGAAAAGAATGAAGGATGAGGATCAGGTTGTATATCTACATGTATATGTGATCTTTAGGTTTGGGTTTGTATTAATGTATGGAATCTGCCAGTGCATATGTAATTGAATATGGAGGATAAGCATCTAGTATATACTGGTCACATATATATTTCATAAGCTTTTGATCAACATAGAGGGACTTTGTAAGTATTGAGTAGGGCGAGCTTTATTGTGTTGGGCCGTCCTTTTCGGGACGATTACTCGACTTTTGATAGGTAGATAGTGACTTCGGTAGGGTAAAGTAACCCCGAAACTAATCCCTAACCGTTAGTAGTAGTAATTGTTATGTCTTCACTATTGGTATTTATAGAGATAGGTTTTTGATTTTAATAAGAATTAATAAAAGTCATATTTTAGAGTTGTGGATTTGCTTAGCCTTTTTCAGTGAGTTTTTTTTTTTTTCATTGTCTGACAGCCATAACTTTTTTATTTTTCTGTATCTGGAGCATGTTATGGACTTGCTTTTAGCTGGGTATGTGGACATTTTTATTGGTACCATTATGGGTGCATATGATGCTCTTATCACTTTTTAATAAGGTTTTTGTGAGGCATTTTGAACAAAAATACAGCAATCCTAGTAGTGTTTTTTTTACAGCAGTCACCGTGCGATATAAATGACAGGCTAGCTTTACTTAGCAGGTCACTACGATTACAGCGATACCCAATTTGTATATTTTTTATGATTTACTGCTTTTACACAATAAAAACACTTTTATTCAATAAAGGAAAACACGTTTTTGCATCACAATAGTATGAGAGCCATACATTTTTTATTTTTTTGTGTATGGAGCTGTATAGCAGCTTGTATTTTTGTGGGATGATTCAATGTTTTTAGTGGTATCATTTTTGGGGGACATGGCTTTTTGATCGGTTTTAAATTTGCTTTTTGGAAGGCAGGATAAAGAAAATACTGCAATCCTAGTAGTGTTTTTTATTTTTATTTTTTAACATCGCTCACCCTGCAATAAAAAGTTACTTTTACTCCCTGGGTCGAGATGATTATGGTGGTACCCAATTTATATAGTTTTTTTATGTGGAAGCACTTTTTTTTTTTTTAATGTGTTTTTATTGTGTAAAACAATATTTATGCACCGTTGTCTTATGATAGCCATAAGTTTTTTCTTTTTCCATATACAGAGCTGTGTAAGGGTTTTTTTTTGCGGGATGAACTGAAGTTTTAATTGATATCACTTTGATGTTTATATGAGTTTTTGATCACGTTTTATTCCATTACCATTCCGAAAGATGCGGCATGATGTCAGTGGTAATATACCACTTGTACCATGCCGCGATCTTGCAAGCTTGCAAGATCTCCATGATGTTTCCATATGCCAAGGTGCGGGAACCCCTTCCCACCCTTGACCTATGGGTACATCAAGTGTCGGCCTGGAGATAATTAATTTTTTTTTTTTTTCACCAGTATAGGGATTTTTTTTGTGTGTGGAATGCATGCACAATAATCTTTTTGTTAAATATTTATTTTTATTTCATTAATTCTATTTATTTTTTCTCAACTTTTTAATGTTTTTTTACTTTTTAATCCCATAATGGGGTAACTATTGACCCATTTTTTTTTTACACTCAGTAATGTATTAACATATTCATATATGCTAATACATTACAATCTGTGCCAGTTTGACACAGACAGTAGTCAGGGTAGCACACAGTGTGCACTGACTGCAGGCTTGTTATACAGACAGTCCTGGGGCTACTCTAGAACCTCTGCTTCATCAGGTCACCGGGTCCCAATCACCCAATGGAACAGAGGAATGCAATTTGATTATGTTGCAGTCACAGACAGCAGCGGTCATTAAGGCATTAACAGACCAATAAGAACCTCATTGGGCAGAGTATCAGGGTAAGTTCACACGGCGTGTTAAGTACGTCTGAACATACGTTTGTAGTTGCGTGTTTGGATCCGTCTATCAGACCCTAAACGGACAGAAATGCGCATCTAACAAATAGCAGTGTGTTTTACACTGCTTGCAATGGTGAACATCCATGGGTGTTCAGAGGAGTGCTCGCCGATGCGTGTTTAATTGCGTCTTTTGGATCCGTCTTTCGAATACGTTCAAATAATTGAAATGTCAATTCTTGATCTGAAAGAGCCCTATTTAAAAATTTAGGTTATGATCCTGCTGCAGCAAAAATGCATCCAAACACGGACCTGCGTGTTGGATACGTATATAATGCATTTTGGATCCGATCAATGCTGTGTTTTTGGATGCAATTTTCTGATCCAATACCAAATCCTAAAATGCCGTGTGTACATACCCTTACAGTATAATGTTTCAGGTAAGACTACTGCTAGAGATGGGCGAATTTCTCAAAAATGTGATTCGCCGACTTTGCCGAATTTTTCGACAAAATTCTTTTAGACCCGAACTACGTCAGGATGAATTGCGTTAAAAAACAGCTAATACCTGGCTGCAGAGAGCCTGTAGGGTGCTGTAGAACATTGTGCCATGCTTAAATATGCAGAGGGAGCTTGTTTTTGTCTTCATACAATGTTGTGTTTTAGTATGACACGCACATGACTGCCGCCGCTCTTAGAATCGCTTCACTCTAAAATTCCCTGTGCACTTACGTGAGCAAAACTGACCAAAAAACTGAAGTGGGAACACAGCCTGACAAGGTAAGGTCAGCGCCAGCTGGAAAGAAACGAGTTGAGGGCTAAGATACTACAATAGCGTCAAATAACACAGTAGTAGGTTACTGGAGCCGCCACAGATCACAGTACAGTAAGGGGATGATGGCAATAGCCACTCCAGGGGGCGGAATCTAAGTAAGTCCCGGTTTTCACCAGACCCCGCCGCAAAGCGGGATGGCCTTGCTGTGGCGGGAGTCTACCAGGTCGCTACCCCTGACGTGAATTGCTTGCGGTGGCAACCGAGGTGTAGCGAGGTACAAAATAGTAAAGCAAACTCGGAGTTGGGGACAAGTGTAAGGTCAGGACAGCCAGCAAGGATCGTGAACAAGGGACGGAGGCAAGAGGTACGGTACACGGATATGACAGAGGAGGCTCAAGGAGGAGGAGGAGGCGGTTTTTACTTTCTGTAATTTGGACATTCAATTCCCATTCGTCATACTGAAGAAGCTCTTCCACCGCCAGTTTTGCAGCATTTAATTTTGCTTCACCATTCCAGTTTTGTACTAAATTCCATCACTAATGGCACCGAATGAAAAATAAGCAACTAAAACATTCCCTGTAGTTAGTGTCTCCTTCAGTTCAAGTACGCTGCATTTGAATAAATTGGTGTCACACAGAAACTGGATTCAAACTGTCACGTTTATCCTTCATAATTAACTGCGTTGGAACTTTTTTAGGTATTAATGATGAAGCTGATGGAGGTAGAATTTGCTTGCCAAAAATGGTTTCGGAACGTTAGCAAACTGACTACGGAGGATTTCTCTATAGTACTTGACTATAGTTTGTCCTCCCTCTCATCAGCTGGAAAAAAGGCTCCCATTTAGGACCGGTAGCGAGGGTCCAAGCGGGTGGAGAGCCAGAAGTCATCCCTCTGCTGAATGGTGACTATTCGGCTGTCACTAGCCAGGCAAATCAGCATGCTGCGGGCCATGTGCGCAAGTGACTCTGAGGGACTCCCTGCCTCTATCTCCACTGTATACTGCCACGGTGCTTGGGGGACAGGGGCACAATGACAGAGTGTGGAGATGGCACAAATAGGAGTAGGCCACAGAGTGGCTCAATGAAACAGTGTGGAGGTGACGGCATCAACCGCAGCATGAGGTCAGAGAGTGGCACAATGACACAGTGTGGAGGTGACGGCATCAACAGCAGCAGCAGCATGAGGTTAGAGAGTGGCACAATGACAGAGTGTGGAGGTGGCACAAACAGGAATAGCCACAAAGTGGCATAATGACAGTGTGGAGGTCACGGCAGCAGCCACAGCAGCATGAGGTCAGACAGTGGCATAATGACATTCTGGAGGTGGAAAAAACAGGAGTAGGCCACAGAGTGGCATAATGACAGAGTGTGGAGGTGACGGCATCAACAGCAGCAGCAGCATGAGGTCAGAGAGTGGCACAATGACACAGTGTGAAGGTCACGACAGCAGCCACAGAAGCAGCATGAGGTCAGAGAGTGGCACAATGACACAGTGTGGAGGTGACGGCATCAACCGCAGCAGCAGTATGAGGTCAGAGAGTGGCACAAGGACAGAGTGTGGAGGTGGGTGGCAATACCAGTCCCTGGTAAAGATGGTGGTAGGCAGATGGAGAAACTGGCAGCAGATGTGTGGCATTAGGTGGGTGGCGGCATCAGAGTAATGGCTGAGGCAGGTAGTTTGAATCCAGACTCATTTTTCAAAGTTTTGGTGAGGCCTTTTGGCTGATGTAATCTGACGCCTAAGGCATTGGTGTGTGGAGATCCTGGCCGATCCACGCCTGATTCATCTTGACAAAGGTCAGTCGTTCCACATTTCCGGTGGACAAGCGGGTTCTCCTTGGGGTAACGATGGCCCCCGCCGCACTGAACACCCGGATCTTCTAACTGGGGTGGCAGAGTGCTGTCCAAGTAGGCCACCACTTGTTGGTTCAGTGTCTGCTCCAGGTCCTGCTGCTGCTGGCGAGTGCCCCCCTCACCAGGCGGGTGCAGGACGCTGCTCATCCGCGACTCCAGACTTAGGTTGCTGCTGATGGTGCTGGTACTGCTTCTACCCCCCCCCCCCCACCTTCCCACAGCAGCCGAGGCAGTGGTATGTGAGTGCTGAGAAACCCCCGGTCAGACCTGTCAGAGGATGGACCATGCTGCACATAGGCAGCGGCCAACTGACTACGGAGGATTTCTCTATAGTTTTTGAGTTTGTCCTCCCTCTCAGCAGCTGGAAAAAGGCTCCCATTTTGGACCGGTAGCGAGGGTCCAATATGGTGGAGAGCCAGAAATCATCTCTCTGCCGGATGGTGACTATTCGGCTTTCACTAGCCAGGCAAATCAGCATGCTGCCTCCATCTCCACTGTATACTGCCACGGTGCTTACGGGTCATCTGCCTCGTCTTCCTCATCTCCATCTACCTCCTCCAGCTGCTCCTCCTCTCCTGTCACCTGGGTAGGAAAAACACTCATTTCACCAGACAATGCTTGTGCTCCAATGTCTTCTTCCTCCTCCAGTTCAGTCCCCACCGGACTCATGTGGCCGCGAGTTGTAGTCGCCACGTCTCAAGTCCCCTGCCCAGACAGATTTTTCAGCATCTGTTCCAGGACATGAAGCAGTGGAATAAAGTTATTCATCCCGTAGTCCTGGCGACTGACATATAACGTTGCCTCCTCGAATGGCCTCAACAAACGGCAGGTGTCACGCATGAGCTGCCACTGGCTGACATCAAACTTACACAGGGGAGTACTCCTGTCCGCCTGGATCATCAAAAAATCGTTAATGGCCTTTCTCGGTTCATACAGTCGGTCCAATATGTGCAGGCTGGAATTCCAACGGGTGGAAACATCGAATATCAGAGTGTGTTGGGGGAGGCCGTTCTGACGCTGCTATTCGAGGAGGGTGTTCCTGGCTTTGTAGGAATGGATGAAGTGCATGCGCAGTTTCCTGGCCATTTTCAGAATCTTCTGAAGATCGGTGGAAGACTTCAGGAACCTTTTCACAACCAGATTGAACACGTGCGCCATGCAGGGCGCATGGGCCATCCCTCCTCGGTGCAGCGCGGACACCATGTTACTCCCATTGTCTGTCACCATGGTTCCAATTTGCAGTTGGCGCAGAGAAAGCCACACATCGATTTCTTGCTGCATGACGCGGAGCAGTTTCTCCCCTGTGTCACTTCGTTCGCCGAGGCAAACCAGGTGTAGAACTGCGTGACACCGCTGTGCCCTACACATGTGGTATGATGGAGCAGTACTTGGGGAGGCTGAAATGGTGGTGGTAGAGATGGAAGAGGCGGACATTGGCACAGGAGCAGCAGTTTGACAATGTGGAGGAGAAAGCGCTGTCTCCTGTCCAAGTTGTTGTTGTGGCTGGGCAGGAAGCACATTCACCCAGTGGGCCGTAAAGGACATGTACTGGCCCTGACCGTAGTTACAGCTCCACACGTCTGCGCTGCCATGCACCTTGGAACAAAAAGCTAAAGGGGACTGGCCCACCTTCTGTTCTCATTTGTAAAGGGCTTGGTACTCCCTTTTTGGAAAAATAAATTACGGCTTGGAAAATCTCCACCTTGGTCGGCACAGGCCATTAGTTCCTTGAACAGTGCAGGACCCACCATTTGGAAGGGAGGGACTGCATTTACCAACAACTTGGACAGGAGCATGGTCAGCTTCTGCACCTTGGGGAGTTAGACGCAGACTGTTGTCTCTTTGCAATCGCCTCGTTGAAAGACTGCCGGCACCATGAGTAGCGAGGAGCAGGAGCATCTGGACCGGGAGATGATGGCAAAGAGAAACAGCTCCCTTCTGCAGAGGTGGTGGAGCCTTGACTGGCTGTAATGGCATGCGTACCACTAGGTGTTGCCACTGTTGCTGCGGCAGCAGGATGGACCACCACATCTGAGCCACGTTTCTCCCAGGCCACTGGATGGTAACGCTGCATGTGTTGACGCAGGGCCGTGGTGCCAACAATAGCTCCCTGGCCACCTTTCACTTTCTGCCCACAGATTCTACATGTACCCATATTCGGCTCCTCCGGTGTCTTAAAAAAGAACTGCCACACCGCCGAGTAGCTGATTTCACCGCCAACGCTCCCCCACTGAGCGGACTACTACCGCCGCTGCCTCGCTTGACCCCCTGTGCCGTACTTTCTTGGACCTGCGAAGCGGGTTTTCTACCACGTGGCAGTTTGGCTCCCGGCCCACAATGCTGCTACCCTGCTGACTCATGGCCACACTACCCACTTGCTGGCTGCGCCGGTGCCTGACGCGCAAGCGGACGCCCTCTTCTCCTGACGATGATGAAGCAAGTGCTTCATCCAGCTCCCAAGTTCGGTCGGCTACATCATCATCGATTATTGTTGGATGTTCACTGCTGTCCTCCTCAATGGTCTTGGTATGCAGAGGCTGACCCCTCACAACATGACCTCCCATGCCACTCTCCACATCTATTACATTGCCGCCCTACTGCAAGAAAGCGGGGGGATATGGCCCCTTTTCTTCGCTCCCAAGTAGTGCTGATGCCCTCCTCAAATTTTCATCCTCGCTGTATAGAGGCACTGAGGGAACCGGTTGGGACAGAGGCGGGTTGAGGACAGGTAAGGGCCGCTGACCCGCTCCCGGGCCATGCCAACTAAGGGTTGTGTCTGACGTTCCCACCGACTCTTGGCTGGGGTTGTAGATTGTCATCTTGGAGGAAGTGGATGACCTAGTCAACCAACAAGAACCCTTGGGTTGCTGGTAAAACACCCAACCGTTTAGATGCCAGCGGCAGTTTGGCCTCCCGAGAGTGAACCCCTGCGCGACGTCCCCTTACTGTGCTGCGACCTGTGCCTGCTCCAGGAATGTTTGTGCCACTGCCACTCGCATGTGAAGAGACTGCCACCTCTCTGTCTGACATACTGTTTGTTCAAAAATTTACACACTCTGTTTAATGAAGGTATCTGTATATGATAAATACACAAACTGTATTTGACTCCATATGAACGCACTAACAGGCTTGCGTAACCCTTGGATATAAATTGCGCTACAGAAATCACCAGGAAAAAATTAACTGGTATGTGGCGTGTTAAAACGCTGTGTATTTTACTGACTACAAAAGGACAAATGCGCTTAATTAACCCTTGGATATAAATTGCGCTACAGAAATCAGCAGCAAAAAATCAACTGTTATGTGGCTTGTAAAACCGGCGTTTCTTTTACTGACTACAAAAGCACAAACACGCTTAATTAACCGTCAGATATAAATTATGCTACATAGATCACCAGGAAAAAATTCCACATCTTTGCCGTTTAAAAACACTGTTTATTTTACTTACTACAAAAGAAGAAACACACTTAAGTAACCCTCGGATATAAATTGCGCTACAAAAATCAGCAGCAATAAATTAACTGATATGTGGCTTGTGTATTTTACTGAATAAGAAAGCACAAACACGCTTAATTAACCCTTGGATATAAATTATGCTACAGAAATCACCAGGAAAAATTTCCTCATCTTTGGCGTTTAAAAACACCGTTTATTTTACTGACTACAATAGCACGAAAATGCTTAATTAACCCTCGAATATAAATTGCGCTACAAAAATCAGCAGCAAATAATTAACTGGTATGTGGCTTGTAAAAACGGCATTTCTTTTACTGCCACAAAAGCACAAATACGCTTAATTAACCCTTGGATATAAATTGCGCTACAGAAATCACCAGGAAAAAATTAACTGGTATGTGGCTTGTACAAACGCCGTTTCTTTTACTGACTACAAAAGCACAAATACGCTGAATTAACCCTTGGATACAAATTATGCTACAGAAATCTGCGGCAAAAAAGGAACTGGTATGTGGTGTGTTAAAAATCAGTTTCTTTTACTGACTACAAAAGCACAAATACGCTTAACTAACCCTCGGATATAAATTATGCAAAAGAAATCACCAGGAAAAATTTCCTCGTCTTCGGTGTTTAAAAACGTTTATTTAACTGACTACAATAGCACACACGCTTAATTAACCCTCGGATATAAAATTATTTCTGCGAAATCACAAGGAAAAAATTTCCTCGTCTTTGGCGTTTTAAAAAAACCGTTTATTTTACTGACTACAAAAAACAGAAACGCTTAATTAAACCTCGGATATAAAATTATGCTACAGAATAAACAGCAATAAATTAACTGGTATGTGCCTTGTAATAACTGAGTTTCTTTTACTGACTACAAAAGCACATATACGCTTAATTAACCCTTGGATATAAATTGCGCTACAGAAATCAGCAGCAAAAAATTAACTGGTATGTGGTGTGTAAAAACGGCGTTTTTTTTACTGACTACAAAAGCCAAAAAATATGCTTAACTAACCCCCGGATATAAATTTTTGCTACAGAAATCACCAGGAAAAATTTTTTGTCTTTGGCGTTTAAAAAAACCGTTTATTTTATGACTAAAATAGCAGAAACACGCTTAATTAACCCTTTGGATATAAATTGCGCTACAGAAATCAGCAGCAATAAATTAACTGGTATGTGGCTTGTAAAAATGCTGTGTTTTTTTACTGAATAAAAAACCCAACACGCTTTATTAACCCTCGGATATAGATTTTTGCTACAGAAAATCAAAAGGAAAAATTTCCTCCTTTTTGGCGTTTAAAAAACACCGTTTTTTTATGATACAATAGCCAAAAAATGCTAAATTAACCCTCAGATATAAAAATTTCGCTACAGAAATCAGAAACAAAAAATTTAAATGGTATGTGGCTTGGAAAAAAATGCTGTTCTTTTACAGGGCTACAAAAGGGACAAATACGCTTAATTAACCCTCGGATATAAAATTTCGCTACAGAATCAGCAGCAAATAATTAACTGGTAGGTGGCTTGTAAAAACTGTGTTTCTTTTACTGACTACAAAAGCACAAATAAGCTTAATAACACTCGGACATATAAATTATGCTACAGATATCAGCAGCAAAAAATTAATTGGTATGTGGTGTGTAAAAACTCTGTTTCTTTTACTGACTACAAAAGCACAAATACACTTAACTAATCCTCGGATATAAATTATGCTACAGAAATCACCAGGAAAAATTTCATCGTCTTTGGCTTTTAAAAACACCGTTTATTTTACTGACTACAAAAGCAGAAACACGCTTAATTAACCCTTTAATATAAATTATGCTATAGAAATCACCAGGAAAAATGTCCTCATCTTTGGCGTTTAAAACACTGTTTCTTTTTCTGGGCTACAGGCACAACACGCTTAATTAACCCTCGGATATAAATTGCGCTACAGAAATCAGCAGCAAACAATAACTGGTATGTGGCTTGTAAAAACGCAGTTTTTTACTGACTACAAAAGCACAAATACGCTTAATTAACCCTCGGATATAAATTATGCTACGGAAATCAGCAGCAAAAAATTAACTGGTATGTGGTGTGTAAAAACTCCGTTTCTTTTACTGACTACAAAAGCACAAATACACTTAACTAACCCTCGGATATAAATTATGCTACAGAAATCACCAGGAAAAAATTCCTGGTCTTTGGCGTTTAAAAACGTTTATTTAACTGACTACAATAGCACAAACACGCTTAATTAAACCTCTGATATAAATTGTGCAGCAGAAATCACAAGGAAAAATTTCCTCATCTTTGGCGTTTAAAAACACTGTTTATTTTACTGACTACAAAAGCAGAAACGCTTAATTAACCCTCGGATATAAATTGCACTACAGACATCAGCAGCAATAAATTAACTGGTATGTGGCTTGTAAAAACGCCGTGTGTTTTACTGAATAAGAAAGCACAAACACGCCTAATTACCCCTCGGATATAAATTATGCTACAGAAATCACCAGGAAAAATGTCCTCATCTTTGGCGTTTAAAAACACCATTTATTTTACTGACTACAAAAGCACAAACACACTTAATTAACCCTCGGATATAAATTGCGCTACAGAAATCAGCAGCAAAAAATTAACTGATATGTGGCTTGTAAAAACGCATTTTCTTTTACTGAATGCAAAAGCAAAACAGGTTTAGACAACCCTTGGATATTCAATGTGCTCCAGAACTGACCAGATGGCATTAAAATGTATATGGAGCAGAATTGGACCCACACTGGACCTCAATTACAATACCCCACAAACTGAATAAAAATTATAATGGAAGAGGAGCAGTCTCTGATAAAAGCTGTGACACCCCCCCAAAAATCGCTGTTAAAAACAAATTTCTTTTGTGTGAGATTTCGACTGCAGCAGTTGCAGAACGGCACAGAGAGAGGAGTGTGAGCAGCCAGCGTCGCGTCCGGACTTATATAGTGCGGTGACGTCACAGAATCCCGCCGGTCTCTGATTGGCTTCATCTCTGCACATGTCATTGAGGGTGTTCCTTTCGTCCTCCCAGAGTTCTTTGCCCCATGTAACGCCATGTGCTTGCGGCCATTTTATCAATTAAAAACATGCTTCGTTCCCGCGAATCACCACAAACTTCAACTTCAGAACCGAAGTTTTCCTGAAATTCGAAATGAAGTCCACTTCATTAGAATCAATTCGTTAATCTCTAACTACTGCCCTTCTTCAAGCATAGTGTAGGAAGAGAAGTCTCTCCAATGGCTATATCAGTTTGCCAGATTTATCAATATTGTCTAAGAGTATGTTCACACAGCTTATTATCTCACGTAATTGCACGCGTATGCCCACCGAAATTACAGTAATTTGTAGCTCTCATAGAGAGCTATGGATTACACGTCATCTCCCCACGCGTACAATATGATCGTATTGTTCGCACAGGGGGAGAATTGACATGTCTATTGTTAGCGGCGATTACGTGCTGCTGACAATGCATTTCTATGGCGCCAGCACCTGCCCCCCTCCCCCCTCCACCTGTGCTTTGAAATTACACGCTGATCAGTACGTGGTTCCAAAACACATAGCGCATTGCGGCATGTCCTATACGCGCTGCAATAAGCCATGTGAACCTAACAGTTATTGTGATCTTTGACAAGTCTTAAAATGTGACACTTTTATCACAGTGTTGGTAAATCTGATGCAATTTTACACTGTTTAGTTTAAGTTTACACCTTCTATAAGTTAGCTTACCATCAGCCACTAATTGCTCCAACATTTTGCAGCATTTTATGATGTACAGCGTCGAACTCAGACACACTCTCTTTCTGGAAACCATTTCCCTTTTTAATGGCCACTCCCCATGTGTCATTTAGACCACAGCTAATAGCCTTCTCCACAGTTTTACGGCACACTTATGTAGCCATTACAGAGACCTCTCTTTCTTTACTGAAGAAGGGTAGTCTTACCTTAACGTGGTACTAACACAGGACATATGGGTATGCACAGCTGTACATAGTGTATAGGTTCCAGAACTTCTGTTCAATATAAGGGTATGTTTACATGGATGATTTGGACGCTGATTTTTGAACATTCAAATCAGCTTCAAATCCTCATCTGGAAACGCTTCATAGGCATCAGCTTTCTGATGAGGTTCTTTCTACGTGGTTTTCAGTGCTGTTTTCTTTCTAAAACAACCATACAAATTCGCATAGGAACCAATGGAGAGCTTCAAAACCTCATCCAAAACTGTGTGAAACACCTCTCTTCTTTTTCAGCTCCTGAAACAGCTCTGGAAAACGTACATAAAAACCTTGTTGAGTGTGGACTACGATGTGGTTTTCCATAGGAAACAATGAAAATTAACCGGAGGCATTTGGGAGGATTTGGGCATGTATACACTCCGAAGACAGCACTGAAAACAGTGTCAAAATCAACCGTGTGAACTTACCCTTAAACTGCCACCGCCTGGACATATAAGGTCAGTGGTCAGTCAACAACTAGTAAAGTTATTAATATAATTAAAGTATAGACATAATTGGTCTCATTCATCAAAACTGTCTCGCAGTAAAAGAAAAAATGTCTGTATTGACCATAAAAACCAACTTTCATTTTTTAACCCCTTACCGACATTTGACGTACCCATACGTCAAGGTCGGGTAGGGGTTACCGCAAATTGACGTATGGGTACGTCATGGCGATCTTGCGCGCTCACAAGCAGAGCGCACAAGATCGCGGCATGGAACCAGCGGTATCATCCCCCACGGCCGAACTGAGCTCCGGCCGCGGGGGATTAACCCCTCGATGTCGCGACATCGTGGTCGCGACATCGCAGATTCGGGCAGAAGGAGTGAGCTCCATACCAGACAGCCCGGACGCTGAATGACAGCATCCGAGTTGTCTGGTGACACCACAATGCCCACAATGCATTGTGGGCAGCGTGACTGACAGTTGCCATGGAGACCAGTACACAGCTATAAGCTGTGTGCTGATCTCCTATTGTTCCCCTCTGGGGAAAAGTTAAATAAGTGTGTAAAAGTAAAAAAAAGTGTAAAAAAGTAAAACACAAACAAAAAATTAAAAACACGTACACTGTCCTTTTCCCCTATACAAACGCCAATCGCCCCAAAAAGGATAAAAAATTAAGTTCCCATATTTGGAATCGGCGCATGCGAAACGACCCACCCTATAAATCTGTCAAGTTAATTAACCCGAACGGTGAACGCCGTAAAAAACAAACAAAAAAAAAAAGTAACAGAATTGTGATTTTTGTTCATCCCGCAGCACATAAAATGTAGTAAAAAGTCATCAAAAACTCATATCAACATCAAAGTGGTGCCAATTAAAACGTCAGTTCATCCTGCAAAAAAAAGTCCTTACACAGCTCTGTATACGGAAAAATTAAAAAGTTATGGCTATTAGAAGATAGCGATGCATAAATATTGTTTTACACAATAAAAATAATTTTTTAAAAAAATTGTGCTTCCACATAAAAAAAACTATATAAATTGGGTATCAACGTAATCGTCTCAACCCACAGAGTAAAGCTAACATGTCACGGATACTGCAAGGTGAACGCTTTTAAAAATAAAAATAAAAAAACACTGCTAGAATTGCAGTATTTTCTTCACCCTGCCTTCCAAAAAACGGATTTAAAAGCGATCATAAAGTCTTGTCCCCCCAAAAATTATACCAATAAAAACGTCAACTCATCCCGCCAAAAAATTAAAAAAAACTCTATACAGCTCCATAAACAGAAAAATAAAAAAGGTATGACTTTCAGACTATGGCGATGCAAAAACGTGTTTTCCTTTTCAAATAAAAGTGTTTTTATTCTGTAAATGCAGTAAAACATTAAAAAATATACAAATTTGGTATCGCTGTAATCGTATCAACCTGCTGAGTAAAACTAGTATGTCATTTATACCGCACATTGACCGCTGTAAAAAATAAAAATAAAAAACACTACCAGGATTGCTGTATTTTGTTCAAAATGCCTCACTAAAATCTTAATAAAAAGTGATCAAAGCATCACATGCACCCAGTAATGGTACTAATAAAAATATCAACTCATCTTGTAAAAAACAAGCCCACAGTCAGCTCTGTATACAAAAAATTAAAAAAGCTATGGCTCTCAGTAAAGGACAACATAAAAACGCAACTTTTTATAAACTCACTTCTATTGTGTAAAAGTAATAAAACAAAAAAAGATATAAAATCTATATCATTGTAATTGTACCGACCCCCATAGTAAAGTTATCATGTCCTTTACACTGCACGGCGAAAAAATGAAGCCCAAATACAATGGCAGAACTGCGTTCCCCCCCCCTCCCCACCATTTTCATGGCCCAATGCTAAAAAAAAACTACGGAACACCTGCACGCCCAAAATGCAAAATACACCCTTAGATGAGATCCCTGAGGGGTGTTGAATCCAAAATGGGGCAACTTCTGGAAGGTTTCACCTGTTCTAGTACTTTGGGGGCTTTGCAGATGCGACAGGGCCCAACCAATATCTGTGCTCCAAAAGCCAAATAACACTCCCTCCCTTGTACACCCTGACATGCGCCCAAACAGCAGTTTACACCCACATGTAGGATATTGCCGAACTTGGAAGAAATTGCGTAACACAATTTGGGGTGGATTTTTTCCAGGATTCCTTGTAAAAATTAAACATTTTCAGCTAAAATTGCAGATCATTGGAAAAAATATTTTTCTTTTATTTTCAGAGCCGAACGCTAAAAAAATTTGTGAAACACCTGTGGGGTCGATATACTCACTGCACCTCTGGATATATTTCGTAAGGGGTGTAGTTTCCAATATGGGGTCTTTTTAGGGGAGTTTAATAGGTTATGGTACCTTAGGGTGTCCGCAAACCTGAAATGGCGCCTAAATAAAATTGTAATGAAAATGAGATCCCAGAGTCCAGTAGGTGCTCCTCCTATTCTGGAGCTTGTGGTTGAGCCAAACAGCGCACTATGGCCACATATGGGATATCTCTAAAAACTTAAGAATCTGAGGAATCGATATTAAGTTGCATTTATATGGTCCCATCTACTGTGTTCCAGTGAATAATGAATAAAAATTGAAAATCTGAAAAAAAGTGAAATTTTTAAATTTCACCTCCACTTTGCTTTAATTTCTGTGAAATATCTAAAGTCAACAAACTTCTTAAATGCTTTTTTAAATACTTTAAGGGGTGTAGTTTCTTAGATGGGATCATTTATTGGGGTATCTAACATACAGGCCCCTCAAAGCAACGTCAGAACTGGACTGGTCCCTAAAAAAATCTATTTTGCTAATTTTCTTGAAATTGTGAAAATTTACTACTATATTTCTAAGCCCCTTAATGTGGTACAAAAAAAGAACATTTAAAAAATTATGCCAACCTACAGTAGACATATGGTAGATGCTAGTTATAAACTATTTTGAGTGGAATAACTATCTGTCTTACACGCAGAAATTTTTGAACTTTGAATATTGCAAATTTTTGCAAATTTTATGATATTTTTATATTTTTCACAAATAAACAAGGACTTTTTGAACCAAAATTTCTTACTAACTTGAAGCACAATGTGTCACGAGTAGGGATGAGTGAATATAATCGACAAAGTTGAAATCGGCACGATTTTTAGGTTAGATATTTTAGGTGAGAATCTGCAGATAATCTATTACTATCACGCCATTTTCGGTGTTTCCTGTCATTTTGGCGGCCAGTAAATCAGCTTAGAGCATAGAGGAGGGTGAGCTGGGTGTGCGACGTCATAACTGTGATGTGTATGGTTGTCATTGGCTGGAAAATCACATGACCTCGTTTTGCATAGAACAGCGTTTCCTGTTCATCATCAGTGTTTCAGTGTCTCTCACTAGAGCAGGAAGTGTGCTAGGTCTCTCTCAATTCAGCTCAGCTTAGAGACACAGTTCTTCTCTTTATTCATAGAGACAACTGGGCGAATTTCTCAAAAATTCGATTCGCCAACTTCGCCGAATTTTCCGACAAAATTCGTTTCAGTCTGAATTACTTCGGGACGAATCGCGTTATAAAACAGCTATTTCCAGGCTGCACAGAGCCTGTAGGGTGCTGTAGAACGTTCTGCCATGCTTAAATATGCAGAGGGAGCTTGGTTTGGTCTTCATACAATGTTGTGTTTTAGTATAACACGCATATGACTGCCGCCGCTCTTAGAATCGCTTCCCTATAAAATTCCCTGGGCACTGAAGAGGGCAAAACTGACCAAAAAACTGAAGCGGGAATGTAGCCTGATAAAGTCATGGCAGCGCCAGCTGGAAAAAAACAAGCCGAGGGCTCAGGTGGCAACATCAGTAGGCCACAGAGTAGCACAGTGACAAAGTGTGGAGGTGACGGCAGCAGCCACAGCAGCATGAGGTCAGAGAGTGGCACAATGACATTCTGGAGGTGGCAAAAACAGGAGTAGGCAAAAGAGTGGCACAATGACACAGTGTGTAGGTCACGGCAGCAGCATCAGCAGCAGCATGAGGTAAAACAGTGGCACAATGACACTCTGGAGGTGGCAAAAACAGGAGTAGGCCACAGACTGGCAAAATGACACAGTGTGTAGGTAATGGCAGCAGCCACAGAAGTAGCATGAGGTCAGACAGTGACACAATGACACAGTGTGTAGGTCATGGCCGCAGCCACAGCAGCAGCATGAGGTCAGACAGTGGCACAATGACATTCTGGAGGTGGCAAAAACGGGAGTAGGCCACAGAGTGGCACAATGACACAGTGTGTAGGTCAGGGCAGCAGCCACAGAAGCAGCATGAGGTCAGACAGTGGCACAATGACAGAGTGTGCAGGTCACGACAGCAGCCACAGCAGCAGCATGAGGTCAGTCAGTGGCACAATGACAGAGTGTGTAGGTCACGGCAGCAGCCACAGCAGCAGCATGAGGTCAGACAGTTGCACATTGACAGAGTGTGTAGGTCACGGCAGCATCCACAGCAGCAGCATGAGGTCAGGCAGTGGGACAATGACATTCTGGAGGTAGCAAAAACAGTAGTAGGCCAGAGAGTTGCACAATGACAGAGTGTGGAGGTTGCACAAACAGGAGTAGGCCACAGAGTGGCACAATGACAGAGAGTGGAGGTGACGGCAGGAGCAACAGCACGAGGGTCAGAGAGTGGTACAATGACAGGGTGTGGAGGTGACCGCAGCAGCCACAAAAGCAGGATGAGGTCAGACAGTGGCACAATGACACAGTGTGTAGGTCACGCAGCAGCATGAGGTCAGACAGTGGCACAATGACACAGTGTGGATGTCACGGCACCAGCACAGCAGCAGCAGCATGAGGTCATAGAGTGGCACTAGGACAGAGTGTGGAGGTGGGTGGCAATACCAGTCCCTGGTAAAGAGGGTGGTAGGCAGATGGAGATACTGGCAGCAGTTGTGTGGCATCAGGCGGGTGGCGACATCAGAATAGTGGCTGAGGCAGGTAGTTTGAACCCAGACTCATTTCTCAAAGTATGGGTTGGGTTTTTTGGGCCCTGATTTAAAAAGACCCAAAGGGCATTGGTTTGGAAATCCGGGCCAAATCCACCCCCAAAATTCATTTTGACAATAGAGGGGCGAAGGGATTCAACCCACATGGAATTTCGTTTAAAATTTTTAAAGGAAAATTTGGGTTGGGAAAAAAAAATCGAATTTGGGGGGGAATTTTCGGGTGAACAAAAGTGGCTTTTGATTGAAAAAATGGCTCCCGGCACATGGCCCGGCTACTTTGGGGCAAAGCACTCTGGGAGGAAAAGGGGCATACCTTGCAGGGACAGTCAAATGAAGCCAATCAAGCCGGGGGGTTTTTCTGTGACTTCCCCCGCCTATAAAAAGCCCGGGGCCCCACCCCCGGGGATTTCACACTCCTTTCACTGTACTGATCGGGGAAGGGGGGCGCCGGGGCTATACCCTTTTTACTAAAAGAATTGTTTTTTTAATACAGCGATTTCGTGGGGTGTCTCAGCTTGTCCGAGACTTTTTTCTCTTAACGTTCAAAATTTTCAAATTTTTTTGGGGTTTTTGGATTTTGAAACCCAAATTTTGCTTCCCTGCAGCTGCATAAAATTAAATATCCAAGGGGGAAATCAAGAAAATTCCTTTTTGTTTTTCTTTTAAAAGAAACAGCTTTTTTACAATACAAATATCTTTTTCTTTTTTTGGCGGGCTAAATTCTTTTTCGCAATTTACATCCGGGGGTTTAAAATTAAGCGTTGTTTTGCGGGTTGTGCGACCCCCAAAAAAACCGTCTTTTTCAATGCCAAAAATATTAAAAAAATTTTCCGTAGCCCCAATTCACAAGCAAAGGTTAATTACAACGAACTCTTGTTGTGTGGGGTAGAAAACCCCGCAATTGTAACACGCTAACAAAGCTAAATAGTTTTTGGGGCCTCAAATTCCTTTGGGGCAATTTTTTCATCCAAAAGGGTTAAAATTTAAACGGTTTTTTTGCTGGTTTCTTTACAAAAAAAACCCCTTTTTTCAACGCCAAAATAAATAAAAATTTTTCCTTAGCCCAATTCATGTCCGGGAAAAAATTTAAAAAAGCCGTTGTGCTTTTACATTTAGTAAAAAACCCCCCCCCTGTTTTTAAACACACATACAAATTAAAAATTTTTTCCCGGCCCTTTGTGGAGCGCAATTTATATCCAAGGTTTTCCCAAGCTTGTTACTTGGGGTTTATTTGGGGGTTCCCAAAAAAAGGGGGGTAAATTTATATATACAGATACATCACAAAAGTGTCTGTAAAATTTCAAACAAACAGTAATTGGGTTTAAAACAAAAAAGGTGGCAAAGGGCCCCCCCTCTGCGAGTGGCAGGGCACAAACATTTCCCGGGAAAAGGCCCCCGGTTTCAGCACAGCAAGGGACTTTGCAGCAGGGGCACTGGGTGAGGCCACAACTGCCGCGTCATCTAGCGGCCGTGTGTTGTTCAGCAACCCAAGGGTTCTTGATTGGTTGACTAGGTCATCCTCTTCCTCCCAATGACATCTGACAACCCCAGCCAAGAGTCGGGGGGAACTTCAGACACAACCATTAGTTGCCATGGCCCGGAGCGGTCAGCGGCCCTCACCTGTCCTCAGCCCCCTCTGCCCCATCCGGGTTTCCCTCAGCCAGAGAACTACTATGTTGGTCTGGGCTCAGCGCCACAAAAATAGCGAGATGAACAATTTGAGGAGGGCAGTCAGCAGCTACTTGGCAGCGAAAAAATGGGGCCAATATCGCCTGCTTCTTGCAGTAGGCGGCAAAGTATATATGTGGACAGTGGCATGGGGGTCATGTTGTGAGAGGTCGCCTCGGCATCCCAAACCGGTGATGAGGACAGCAGTGACGATGAAACACAAATAATGATATGTAGCCGACCGCACTGGGAGCCGGTGAGGCAAGGGCTTCATCATCGTCAGAGAAGAGGGCGTCAGCTTGCGCCAGGCAGCAGCGCACCCAGCAAGTGGGTCTTGTGCCGTGAGTCAGCAGGATAGCAGCAGTGTGAGGTCGGGAGCCAAGCGGCCACGGGGTAAAAAACCCCGTTCGCAGGTCCAAGAAAGTACAGCACAGGGGCTCAGCGAGGCACGCGGCAGTAGTCACTCAGTGCGGACGTTGGCTGTAAAATCCAATACTCGGCGGTGTGGCATTTTCTTGCTAAGACACCGGAGGAAGCCGAATATGGTATATGTAGAATCTGTGGCAGAAAGTAAGCGTGGCCAGGGAGCTAACGTTGGCACTATGGCCCTGCGTCAACACATGCAGCGTGAGCAGCGGGTGGACTGGTAGCCTGGTGGCTCAGATGTGGTGGTCCATCCTGCCGCCGCAGCAACAACAGCAGCAGCAGCGCCCATTTGGGATGCATGCCATTGCCAGCCAGTCAAGGCTCCACCACCTCTGCAGAAGGAGCTGTTTCTCTTTGACATCATCTCCCGTCCAGATGCTCCTGCTCCTCGCTACTCATGGCGCCAGCAGTCGTTCAGCGAGGCGATTTCAAAGAGACAACAGTATGCGTCCAACCCATCCTAAGGTGCAGCACTGACCCGTGCTCCTGTCCAAGTTGTTGGTACTGCAGTCCCTCCCTACCAAATGGTGGACTCTGCACCGTTCAGAAACCCAATGGCTTTTTGCCGAGCCGAGATGGGGATTCCAAGCCGTAATTTTTTCCAAAAAGGCAGTACCAGCACTTCATAAATATGAACAGAAGGGGTCAGTCCTTGAGCTTATCGGTTTGTTTCCAAGTGCACGGCAGCGTGGATGTCTGGAGCTGTAACTACGGTCAGGGCCCGTACATTCCCTTTACGGCCCACTGGTGAATGTGCTTCCAGCCCAGGCACACCAAAAACTTTGACAGGAGACCCGCTTTCTCCTCCACGTTTTTCAAACTGCTGCACCTGCGCCAATGTCCCCTCCTCCTCCTCCACCACCACCCATCTCAGCCTCCACAAATACTGCCCATCATACCACATGTTAAGGCACAGGGTGTCACGCAGTTCTACACCTGCTTGCCTCGGGGAACGAATCCACAGGGAGGGAAACCCCCGCGTCATGCACAAAAAATCAAAGTGTGGGGTTTTCCCCCAACCGCAAATCGGAAACCAGGTGACGGGCAAAGGGGGGGAACATGGTGTCCGCGCTGCACCGAGGGGGGATGGTCCTTGCCCCGCATGGCGCACCGGTTCAATCTGGTTGTAAAAGGTTCCTAATCTTTCCCCCTCTTTAGAACATTCTGAAAAGGCGGGAAAATGTGCATGCACTTTTTCCATTCTACAAAGCCAAGAACACCCCCCGGTTCAGCGGCGAACGGCCCCCCCCCAAAACACTCTGATATGCGTTTTTCCACCCACTGGGTTTCCACCTGCACATTTGGACCCATGTATGAACAAGAAAGGGCCCTTAACGATTTTTGATGTCCCGGGGGACAAATTTCTCCCCCCCGGTAACTTTATGTTGCCAGGGGAGCTCATGCGTGACCCTCCTTTCTGAGGCCTTCGAGGGGGCAAAGTTATTTGTCATTTGCCAGGACTACGGATGAAAAAACATCATTCCACTGCTTCATGTCCTGGAACGAGCTGAAAAATCTGTCTGGGCAGGGGGCCCCCCCCACGTGTGATTGTGCCACTCTGTGGCCTAAATACTGTTTTAGCCGCCCCAAATGTCCCTTGTGCCATCCTGATCTCATGCTGCGCCCCCCTGACCTCCACCTGTGTGATTGTGCCAAATCTGTGGGCCAATACTGTTTTTGCCCCCTCCCAAAATTCATTGGCCACGCCTACTAGCGCTGCTGTTTTGACCTCCCACTGTATCATTGTGCCACTCTGTGGGCCCAATACTTTTTTTTCCGCCTCCAGAATGTCATTTTGCCACGCCTGACTCATACTGCTGCCGCCGTAACCCCCACATGTGTGATTGTGCCATTCTTTTGGGTTCCTTCGTTTTGCCACCCCCCAAATGCATTGTGCCCCTGCCTGACCCATACTGCGCCGGGCCGGGCCTCCGCTCTCATCTTGTGCCCCTCTGTGGGTTCCCCCGGGTTTTGCCACCTCCATAATTCATGTGCCACGCCTACCTCATGTCGGGCTGCCCCGCACCTCCCACTCCTTTACTAATGTTCCCCCTGACTCTCAGCTTTTTTTTTCCAGCTTTCGCTGGCATACTTTACGCTACTTCCCGCTTGAGTTTTTTGGTCATTTTTTCCCCTCTTAAGTGCCCAGGAATTTTTATATGAACGTTTCTAAAGGGGCGCAGTCCTCGTTCATACTAAAAACAAACATTGAAAGAAGCCCAAAAACCAAACCCCCTACAATTTTTAAAGCATGGCACAACGTTCAAACGCACCCTGCACTCTGTCAGCCTGGAAATAGCTTTTTAACGCGTTTTTCGGCCAAAGTAATTGGGAACGAAAAAAAAAATTTTGTGGGAAAACTCTGCAATGCCGAATCAATTTTTGAGAAATTCCCCATCTCAAAAAACTTGACAAAGGCTTTTCTTCCCACTTTCCCCCTGAAAAAGCAGTTCTCCCGGGGTAACATGGCCTCCGCCGCATGAACACCCCTCTGATGCCACACTACGGCCGGGGAGGGCAGCTTCTCCACGCAATTTCGGGGCCGCACATCCATTTGGGTGCCCAGTAGTCCCAAAGGGTCATCTAACTGGGTGGCAAGTGCTGTCCAATAGGGGCCCCCACCTTGGGTTCGGACTGCTGTGGGCCTGCTGCGCGGGGACTGCCCTTCCACTAGGCGGGTGTTTGTACGCTCATATGATCCAATTTAAATTGCTGCTGATGAGTTGGGGACTGGTTTTAACCCCCCCCAACTTCCCACAGCACTGGGCAAGACAGAGCGCTGAGGAACCCCCCGGTCAGCCCCCTTCAAGGGGGACTGCCGCACAAGGCAGCGGGCCAAAAGACTACGGAGGGTTCCCCCTTTTGTATTTGAGTTTTCCACCCCTCACACGATAAAAGGGCCCCCCTTTTGGGGCCGTACGAGGTCCAATAGGGTTTGGGAGCCAGAAGTCATCCCCCTCCAGGTACTATTCGGGCGCACACCAGGGAAATCACATGCTGCGGGGCCACCACAAGGACACAGGGGCCCCTGCCTCCATCCCACGTATACTTCCAAAGGGGGTTTTCGGGGCATCTGCCCGTCTTCCTCATCTCCATCTACCCCCCCATCTCTCCCCTCCCCTCCCTTTCACCTGGTGAAAAAACCACTCATTTTCCCGACAATGCTTCCTCCAATTTCCTCCTCCTTTTCCCCCCCATTCAGTCCCCACCTACCGTGGCCCCGCGAGATGAGTCGCCACGCCCAGTCCCCCCCCGGAAAAAGATTTTTCCGCACTGTTCCAGGGCTGAAACATGAATGACGTTATTCACCGTACCTGGGGACTGACAAAAACGGGCCTCCTCGAAAGGCCTCACAAAAAAAGCAGGGGTCACGCATGGGGCCACGGCCGACAAACAAAAATTACCAGGATACTCCTGTCCCCTGGATCCAAAAAACCTTTAAACCTCGACAAGGGCCCTTAAATTTTCCCGAAAGTGGGAAAGTCCACCATTTTGAAAGGAGGGAATCTAACCAACAACTTGGACAAGCACTCACTTCGCAATTCCTCGTTGAACGACTGCTGGCGCCAGATACGAGGAGAAAAAGCTGGACCGGGAATGATGGCAAAGAGAAACAGCCCCCTTTGCGAGGGGGTGGGGGCCTTTTCGGCTGCAATGGCATGCGCCACTGGCCCTTTTCATTCGGCGGGGGCAGGATGGGCCCCCACATTTGAGCCACGGTTTCTCCCAGGCCACCAGATGGTGACGCGCATTTTGTTGATGCAGGGCCGTGGTGCCAGCGTTAGCCCCCTGACCATGCTTCACTTTCTGCCCACAGATTCTACATATACCCATATTCGGCTCCTCCGGTGTCTTAGCAAAGAACTGCCACAACGCCGAGTAGCTGATTTTACCGACAATGCTCCGCAATGAGTGACTACTACCCCCCCGCTGCCATTCGCTGAGCCCTTGTTGCCGCTATCTTCTTGGACCTGCGAAGCGGGTTTTCTAAACCCCTGGCCGCGTGGCTCCTGACCTCACACTGCTGCTAACCTGCTGACTCACGGCCACACAACCCACTTGCTGGCTGCGCCGCTGCCTGACGCGCAAGCTGACGCCTCTTCCCTGACGATGATGAAGCCCTTGCTTCACCCGGATCCCAAGTGCGGTTGGCTACATCATCATCGATTTGTGTTTCATCGTCACTGCTGTTTCCCCAAACGCCGGTCTTGGTAAAGCAGAGGCTGACCCCTCACAACATGACCTCCCATGCCACTCTCCACATCTATACTTTGCCGCCTATGCAAGAAACAGGGATATTGGCCCATTTTTTCGCTGCCCCAAATAGCTGCTGACTGCCCTCCCCTCAAATTATTCATCCTCGCTATATAGTGGCGCTGAGCCAGACCACATAGCAGATCTCTGGCTGAGGAACCGGATGGACAAAAGGGGGGTTTAGGACAGGTGAGGGCCGCTGACCCGCTCCCGGGCCATGCCAACTAAGGGTTGTGTCTGACGTTCCCACCGACTCTTGGCTGGGGTTGACCCCTGCTGCGACGTCCCCTTGCTGTGCTGTGACCTGGGCCTGCTCCAGGAATGTTTGTGCCACTGCCACTCGCAGGTGAAGAGCCTGCCACCTCTCTGTCTGACATACTGTTTGTTTCTAAAATGTACAGACACTGTTTGATGAAGATATCTGTATATGATAAATACACACCCTGTATTTGACTCCAAATGAACCCAGTAACAAGCTTGGGTAACCCTTGGCTATAAATTGCGCTCCACAAATGGGCAGGAAAAATGTACTTGTATGTGCCGTTTAAAAACACTGTGTATTTTACTGAATATAAAAGCACAAACAGCTTAATTAACTTCGATATGAATTATGCTACAGCCAAAATTTCTTCTTTGGCGGTGAAAAAGAACGTTTCTTTTACTAAGTACAACTGCAGAAAAATACTTAGTTAACCCTTGGATGTAAATTGCGCAAAATAAATGTGCTGCCAACAATTACCAGCTTTGCAGCGTGTTAAAACGGCGTGTTAAAACGGTACACAGCAAAACTTGTAATTAACCTTCAGTTATGAATTATGAATGTTACAGGCAAAATTTCTTCTTTGGCGGTGAAAAAGAAGTTTTCTTTTAGTGACCACAACAGCAAAACAATGCTTAATTAACGTCTGAATGTAAATTGCGCAAATGAAATGAGGTGCCAAAAATTAAGTGGTATTTGGATTGTAAAAACGCTGTTTCTTTAACTGAATACAACAGGAACAGGCTTAGATAACCCTTGGATATTCAATGTGCTCAAGAACTGAGCAGATAGTATAAAAATGTATATGAAGCTGCATTGGACGCACACTGGACTTCAGTTCCAATACCCCACAAAATCAGAATTAGAACGTAAGAGAAGCAGTCTCTGAGACAAGCTGTGACACCCCTCCAAAAATCATTGTATAAAAGTTAGTTCTTTAGTATGAGATATCAGCAGCAGCAGCTTCCCTACACAGCACAGTGAGAACAGTGTGAACTGCCAGCGTCGCGCCTGGACTTATATAGTGCGGTGACGTCACAGAATCCCGCCGGTCTCTGATTGCTTTCATCTCTGCACATGTCATGTAGGCTACGCCTTTCTTCCTCCCAGAATCAAAGTTTTCCTGAAATTCTAAACGAATTACACTTCGTTAGAATCAATACGCCCATCTCTAGAAATAGTACCTTTTATTTTGTGCAGCCCAGTTTTGTTCAAAGAGCCACCTTGTACTTATATTAGGGAACAAAAAATTTCTAGTAACTGCAGGTGTATTTCATTGGTGAAAAACCCACCTTTTCTTATCGGTATAACTTTTAAATAGCTGTTTTTCTCTTTTGTGCAGCCCAGTTTTGTTCAAAGAGCCACCTTGTACTTATATTAGGATACAGAAATTTTCAAGTAACTGCAGGTGTATTTCATTGGTGCAAAACCCACCTTTTCTTATCCTTATAACTTTTAAAAAGCTGTTTTTCACTTTGGTGAGGCCCAGTTTTGTTCAAAGAGCCATCTTTTACTTAAATTTGAATACAGAAATTTTGTAGTAACTGTTGATGTATTTTATTGGTGCAAAAACCACCTTTTTTTATCCATATAACTTTTAAATAGCTGTATTGCACTATGTTTTGCCGCAGTTTTTTTTCAAATAGCCACCTTGTACTTTATATTTGGATACAAGAAATTTTTGTAGTTACTGTCGGAGTGTGTCATTGTGCAATAACTACCTTTTGTTTCGTTTATTACTTTTAAAATAGCTGTATGGAGCACGTGGTTGCGGCCCAGTTTTTTTTCAAAATAGCTAGTAGTACGACAATTTTGCATAGGAAAAAATTTCTAGTTTAACTGTTGATTGCGTAAGTCATTGCGCTGCAAAAAACCGCAATTTCTCATCGTGTAAAATATTTTGAATGTTGTATTGCGTAGGTGAATCTCAGTTTGGCGCCAGATAGCGCACTGGTATGATGTTTGTTGAAAACTATATTTTCCTAGTCTCCTACTGAGCAGTTGTAGGCATTCCTGGGACTGAAGGAAGGAACATGGTTGATTTTGTCTTCGGTTCTTCCACCAGGACCGCATTTCAGGTATTCGCTAGAAAAATTTTGTTTTAATCCTTGTTGGCCTGTAGGAAATTTGAGGGGATTTACGAATAGCATCGTGATTTGCTGTCTGGTTCAATAAGAGCTGTCAAAAAACTCTTCCAAACCTCTTACATTTTTATCTTTCTGAACATGAGAGCGAAAATTGTAAGGTGGTAAGCGAGCAAAGAGGAGGTGTAGGTATGGAGGTAGAGGTACAAGGAAGGTGCTCCTTCTGTGCTGGCGACAGAAGGCATGCCAGAGGATCGTCGGTTGCACGGGACCGTCCAGGGCATGTCATATGTCGCGTCACTGCCCTGTGAATCTCCGTAACGAACAGCTGTCGCAAATCAGTTTTCAGTGGATATGCAACTCTTCTCCAGCAGTCTTCCCCTCATCCTCCGTCCAGATCCTTTTTCCGGGAACTTTTTTTATTGTGGGTAGACAGGTTTTGAGGGTCTCATGTGCGGTCAGGTGAAATGGCATTAGTCATTGTCTGTTCAACTGATAATGCGTTAGTTGAAAGTCTCCTTTTTCCGACTACATCATTTTTTTCTGTGGGTCTGACAGGTTTAAAGGCTGCTGCGTTCCAGGACAGGGATAGTCAATATCCAGTTCAACTAAATGTTGGTTCAGAATAATACTGCTTCTGGACTTTTTAATTGTGGGTCATGCAGGTTTTATTGGTCATGCTGTGGTTTACAGGACGGGATTACTGACTAGTCTGTGAATTTTTTTCTCTGACTCTTAGTTGCCTTATTGTGTTGCCATAAGATGTAGCAATATTCAGTTTTATGTTGTGGATGTTAATTTCCAGCTTCTCAGCCCTGTTTGGGTGATAAGAATGAAGGGTTGTTCCTCTGCCCATAGACTTTAATGGTAATGCGGCGATAATACGAGTTATCGACTATTGGATAGCGTCATGATAATTGACGAGAGTACTATCGAATCGATAACGACTAGTTGAACTACCGCTGCATATAGTATACTAGCAGTCACGTGAAAACAATTCTGAATCACTTGGATAGGTTAAAAGTGTCAAAAAGATATGTTCACATAATGTGACACATGTCAGATTTTAAACCAAGGGCTCTGTCAGGAAGCCCAAAAGGCTCGGCCGCGCGCTTGGCGCGAGCGCTTATCTGCTGCTCTAGGGGAAAGCGACGCAACGGTGAGCATGAGGGGGGTGGACGACGCTCTTCGCATGGGTGAGCGGATTAAAAGATATGGTAAATATAAAAAAAAAAAGAAGGTCAGGTAAACACAAAAATTAAAGCTTTCTGATTGCTAAAGGGAACCCAGACCTTTTTACTATTAGACTCATATATTAATAACTTAAATCACAGATTGCTTTAATCAAAGGTTTACATATTTTTATATGGATGATATGCTCTCAAGTTTATGTGCAACAGTTTAGACAACAACGAAGAGTATGTTATCACATCTGGATTTTGGGCCACGTGTTTGAACCTGTTTAGGTTCATAAAAAGCACATTTTTTGACCATAGTTTACTATGGGTAAAAGTGTGAGTTTTAGACCCAAACCGTTTAATAAATTTGGCCCTTTGTGTCTGTGTGGGAACCTAGTATCCCATACTCAACATGTGTACTAAATGTATATTTAAGTGTCTGGGAAGGTTGTATAGAGTAGACTCAGAAGCTGAAAATGAACAATTAAAAAAATTAAACATAGTTGGTATGGTTGAATGCATAAAAGCACAATATGTCATATTTACACATATTGAGCCTCATGTATGAAAACTAGGCTAAGGTCTAAAACCTTCCTGTTGCACTCATTATCAAAAACAAATAAGTGCCCTCCCCCCTCCCCTTTTCATTATCATATAGTGATCTGAAAAACATGATAAGGGGAGGCTTCTGATTGATTGCTATGGGCAACAAAGAAAGTCATAGACCTAGACAGTTTTTATACATAAGGCCCATTGTGACTTATCACTTCTCTCCTTACTTTTACAAAGTGACATGAAAAGCAGTCAAATAAATGTATGAAGTTTTAAGTCAGAAAATAGCCCAAAAGCCAGCTTATGGCATCCCTAGACTCTATTTTATGAGTTAACACAGTTTACTTCAACTTACTTTATTGGTGTATGATATATCAGTCATAAAAATCTGCTGCAAAGAGTTTCTTAGCTCTTTAGAAGCCCTTTTGCTCTGAATTTCCTGGTTTGTCAGATCTGGAGATGGCAATTAGAAAAAAAAGGCTCTTAGGAGGTAGGGATGAAAAAACTAAAATATTGTCACTAAATATTGGTGTTTAAGGAAGGGGCCAACGATTGCAGCGTCACCTGCATCACAGTTAATTAAAAGTAATTGTGGTCTTGTAGCACTATGCAACAGTTGCCGCTCGACTCTCTATTGAGACGCTATTGATTATCCTTATTCACCTGGCACACGTCGTACCTAGGAGAAAGAGACCAATAGTGACATGTCTCCTGGTGATTACGCGCCTTGATAAATAAGAGGAATGGGTGCTGGCACAGAGCATATTAGAAGTATGCACTGGCCAGCACGCACTTCTAAAACACTGGGCGTATACAGTAGTTGTTGGCAGCGCAGTTTAAGCAGGATTAGTAAGTGTGTTGAAGACATTGACCGCCCTTGTGTAGTATTGTATGTGTGTGGGAATCTCGTACAGTATACTGTGAATGATAGGTTAATATACAGCCTGCATACCCTCCAGTGTGGTGTTATTATAACTAAATACAGAACTAATACAGAAAATATAGCTACAAAACAGATAGTTAATGTCGTGATATGTCCGCCTACAGCATGTGAAAGTGAGAAATGCAAGTGAAAGAGAGTTTTAGGAGTGTGTAATAGTGTTATGTGTTAGGGATTAGAGTGTTTATCGACGAACGGCGTTATGCTTGTAGGAGTAGAGCACCATCTTGCGAACCTGTATGTTCGCAGACGCTCTTCATCATCTTAAGGACCAAGACAGTTTTGGCTATCCTGGGACACCTGCCCTATGTTTTTGAATAATCTAGATCTGTGAACCTTTATGTGAGAATAATTTTTTGACATTTATACTATCCATGTGTTCAGAGTTGGTTTTATATGGACTAGTGTGAGCGATTGCGTTGGCTATCGAGACTCGATCCGATAGTGATAGTCGGCCGTACTATTCGGCGATAAGGTTTATCGAAAGTGAGCATCGATTATGAGCGAGCAAACATTAACCAAAGTCTATGGGAGCGCAACAAACACCATCATTATTGCTATACACCAAACGCTCAAGGCTGTGGACGAGAGTGAGGCGGGAGGGAGGGGGTTTAACATCCACAACAGTCAAAGTGGATATACGTCATACATCTTAGGGACGCAACCTCACACTTCAGGTTATAAAAGTCAAGACAAAAAAGTAACAGACGATTGCGCTCGCTCTTCAGACACTCGCGCAGCGTCGAGCGCGCTAGTTCTACCCAGGCACTGTGGCTCCTTAAACTGTCATCCACAAAATTAAAAAGAGCCGAGACTGCAGTACCTATTTGTGTCAAACCAATCAATCTTACTTGAAACTGAGACATTGGAAGTGTCCTGTCCCTGCGAAATAGCAGCATGAGCCCCAAACCTGCGCTGTAGACCACCAATTTAAAAAAGTGCCGAAAAAGGAGGTCTTTTTAACGCAACCAGCATTTTGTGTTGGAAATGTGGGAACATTGACTTATACATGTCCTGGGCCACAGCATGAGCCCAAACCTGCATGACCCCACATTTAAAAAGGCCGGAAAAGGAGTCTTTCAACACACCAATTTTAGATGAAACTGGACATTGACTATACCTGTACAGCGGGCCACAGCATGAGCCCCAAACCTGCATGACTATACACATATGAGCGTCTTAGTGCCGGAAAAAGGAGTTCTATTCAACCACCGTAGATTCAATGTACATTGACATATACTGTCCTGGCAACAGCAGAGCCCAAACAGCGACATGACGCCCCTACATTAAAAAGTGCCGGAAAAAGGAGTGCTTTCAACCAACATTTTAGTTTCACTGGACATTGACAGACTCGATCATCGAGTATTGGGCCACAGCATGACCCAGGGCCGGAGTTAAGTGGGTAGCTCGGTGAAATCGCCCAGGCTGGCACGTCCGTCATCTATTACCCCTCAAGGTCTAAATCTGCCCCCTGATGCACCAGACCCCTCGCACCTGAATCTCAGCGCACGCGGCACGCGAAGCAGATAGCGGGAAGCGGAAGTGTGAGAATCCAGCTTCTCTGTACACAGTCAAATACCCTGGGTAGCGCTTGCCCCTCCGGTATGGAGTGTGGACCAATTGAGCTTCACTTGGAAATACTGGTGGTTAACGCTACTGTTATCTCACCCAGGTGCCCACGCGACGCTGCACGAGCGCGCTATCGCGGCACGCGCGGTCTGCTATAGCTTTTACTCAACGTGCTGGAGGAAATGGTCTCTGTATTGGTTCTCTGTCTGAGCTACATACTCATGTTCTTCTGCATAACCTACATCTGGTCAAGTTTTCCGTGTACCTCCCTTGTACAATTCTGAGGAAATTTTTTGTTAACAGCTTATTTTGTACATGCAAGTTTTTTAGTACTTCTAATTATAGAAAACACATTTTTAAAATAGGATGGAAATCCACCATGTCTTTTGTTTCTCTTTTTTTCACATTGTTTTAAATGGGTTGTCTCAATCAGGGATTGATAGCTATGTTAAGATCTTTGCAAAAACAAGTCATTTTGCAATATGAGTCCATTAACAGTGTTCCTAACATATTTCTGTTTCTGACAGCACCATCACCCTTGAGCCACTATTGACAATTGTGCAGAACATGTCTTTAGAAAAACAACATTTTTTTTAGAATAAGGACCTGTAGTATAGAAATTAAAAAATAAATAAATTAAACATGTATGTCCTCAGCAAAATGACCCCAAAAAATTCAAAGCATGACCCTTGAGCACTTTTGGTCAATTGTGAAGGAAACAAATGTCTGTTTGAAACAAAAAACCATTTTAGAATAGGGACCTGTTTATAGCTGCATGTCACAGCAAAAATGCCCCAAAAAATTCAATGCATGACCTTGACGCAGCCACATTTGGTCAATTGTGAAGAACACAACATATATGTTTAGGAAAACCACATTTTTAGGAATAGGACTGTAAGCTTATAGCTGCTTGGTCGACAGCATAAAATGCCCCCCAA
The DNA here is from genome assembly GCA_025379985.1 of Phyllomedusa bahiana. Classification (NCBI taxonomy): domain Eukaryota; kingdom Metazoa; phylum Chordata; class Amphibia; order Anura; family Hylidae; genus Phyllomedusa; species Phyllomedusa bahiana. Next base: position 128,786 of record JAODAL010005655.1, read on the forward strand.
AAAAATTCACAAAGGCATGTACACTTGAGCCACTTGGTCAATTGTGAAGTAACAAATGTCTGTTAGAAAAATCAAACATTTTTTTAAATAGGACCTGTAGTATAGCTGATGTCACAGCAAATGCATCCAAAAATTCAAAGCAGACACTTGAGCCACTTTGGTCAATTGTGAAGAACAAATGTCCTGTTAGAAACAACATTTTTTGAAATAGGTCCTGTAGTATAGATGATGTCACAGCAAATGCCCCAAAATTCAATGCGATGACCGTGTAGCCACTTTGCAATTGTGAAGAACAAATGTCTGTCGAAACAACATTTTTTTTATAATCGGATCTGTAGGATTGCTCCATTAAAGAAGCATGACAAAAAATTATTAAAAATGACTTCTCAGCCCTTGTTAAATATTGTGAGGGAGAAATGCCACTTAGAAGCCATTTCTATTCCAAAGGACCATAATTATAGTGTATCTCCCGCAACATGACCCAAAAATTATAATAATATGACTTCTCCCCCCCCCAGGCCACTATTAAAATTTGTGAGGGAGGAAAATTGCACTTAGTGAAGTTACATATCTGTTCCAATAGGACCATGATTATTGCTAGTATCTCACGATACATGACCTCAAAAACCATTGCAATGCGGAAGAAAACTTCTTAAGTAAAGTGAGTAAATGGGGCGAATACGGTATTTCATTGAAACCTGACTGTCTTTTAACAGTTCCTCACAGGCAAAACCATCAAAAAATGAAACTGTTGGAAAAGAGAATAAAAATTGCAGTAAGAAATGATCATTTTTAAAAAAAGTTTGTCAAGAGGACCATTTCTGTTGAAAGGAATGTGAAGTACTAGGAACGCGCAAACTAATCGGTGAACTCGGGGCAATTGGAGGCCACAACATCAACAGAGATCCATGCATGATTCATCTTGATGAAAGTCAAGACGATCAATTATCTGTTGGAAAGCCGGTGGTTGCCGTGTAATGACTCCTCAGCCTGTGCTGAAGGTCCGCTCAGATATGACGCTGGCTGCTGGGCCAAGGAAACACCTCTATGGCGTTACGAGACAGCTCGGGGCCATTCGTACATTTTGGATACCAGAAAGAAGTCTATTGGTCCGGAAACATGCAAAACATCTGGTGTTGAGACGCAGATAGTCTGTGAACATGATCTTAAGCTGATCTCTGTTTGTCTTGGTGTGAGCCCAGCATTGCAATGCGTTGGTGAGGTGGTAAACAAAGATTGCCAGAGGTCACCCATTGAGGCTTCAGCCACCTTGCTGCTGCTGCCGCTACGCGACTTGGGCACTCTACTGCTGTCACGTCGCTGATGTTGTTCCACCGTGACATTTGGGGAAACGTGAAGCAGACGCCACAGATAGTCTCCAAGTTGTTAAATCTGCAAGGTCTCCATTTCATGCTTTTAAATCTCTATATTGGGTGGGTGGAAAGGAAAGTGTGATTTTTGTTTTTTACCGGGGATCCAGGAGGGTGGCCACCCAGTAAACTGTGTTCATTTGATGGCCTTAATGCGATAGGATCATGTTGGAGGAAATGGTGCATCCAAGCACTCTTGTGAGAGAGGGAGCTTGATTTCCAAGCCTCTGGGGTCGAGGGGCACTAGCAATGATCTTCTCATCTTTTCCTACCTCCGCCTCAATGTCGCGCCAACCTCTTTCCAGGCAGGGCGTCGGTAACATCGGTGTCTAGGAATACCCTCCTCCTCCTCCTCATCTCCCCTGCCTCCGGCACAGCTTCAACACAGCCCTGGCTTGCATGAGATGATCGATACTGAGAGCTGTGCGCACCTTGCACTAGCTCTGGACCCGAACCACTGCCTAATGAAGACGATGAAATTGTGTAACTGTCGGGCCTATGGATTTGACGGAGAGAGAGGGCTCCGTGTCCGCATCTAGTGTCCGTCTCCTCCTCCGTCGCTGGCGGGACCTGTTGTTTCAGAGTGTCCAACGATCGTTCAGAACTAAGATCACACCAATGCTCATGCTGGAAAGGGCATTGTCCGCACTGACCATTTTGGTGCTTCTTCAAAAAAAACTGGCAAGGATGTGCAGAGCTCCTTTCACCTGCCTCCAATCTCGGTGGTTCAACACCGAGGTCGTCCGCTGCTTGTAAGGCATGTGTCACTTCGTACTGCGTAAATGGCATTGCGCTGCTGCCACAATCGTGGAGCATGTGGAGGGTGGAATTTTTCCAACGCGTAATTGCCCGTCAACAATGAGTCGGTTGACGGGAGGCCGAGCTGACGCTGCAACGCAGCCAGGCGGATGAAGCAGGGTGCGATCGGCGGAAGTGCGACTCAGACCACGTGCTTCTTCAGCAGGCAGTCCAGACCCGGGTAGCTCTTTAGAAATGTCTGGACGACATGGTTCATGACCATGTGCCAGGCAAGGGATGTGCTCCAGCCTACCGATCTTAAGGGCGGGCCAGCAGATTGTCTTCCCGTTATCGCACCCACCTTGCCCTGGCACATGGGTATCTTGTTCACCCAGCCAGCGCTCGGTACGGTTGCCTTAGAGAGCCGTCAACAGCTCCTGACCTGTGTGTGGACGGTCTCCCCCCAAACAACAGCAGATTAATTCTCAACACGGCCTGGTGTCTATGGGCACGTGATGCCACCAGAGGGACCTTGGGGGAAAGAGCCTGACCATCCCTGCAGTTTTGAGAGCGTTCGCCGAGCCTGAGAGCCACCGTCACCCCAGAGACATCCACACCCAGCACACCAGTGAGCTGTCACTGAGATATAGCGGCCTTGGCCGTGCTTATAGTCCATGTGTCGGTGGTGAGATGGACTTTCCGGACACAGATGCAGTCAACGCGCTTGACTATTTTTAGATGGACACGTGGCTGGCAGGGGCTGGGACGGCTTTTCTGGCAAAGAAATGCAATGCTTCGGCATCTGGTATTTGGGGCAGGCTGAGGGCCATGACGTGGCGGAACATCTGTGTCACCAGACGGAAAGGCTACATATTTCCAAGGACAAAAGCCTGGCAATCCCGACATTCAGGCTTTTGGCTTTGGGATGGTTTGGGATAAAGTGTTTCTTCTGTTTCCAAACCTGGAAGACGAAGGCTGGCTGCTAGACTGGCGCTGTACTGGCGTGCAGGTCGTCATACTGGCGGAAGGAGAAGGGGTGGGATGGGTCTCTGGTGGTGCTGGTGTTACTCGCGGCGACGGTGGAGGCTGAAGCGGAGGCTGATCCCTGATCATGACTCTGAGAGTCATGGGCAGCGGGGAAGCTTGGTGGTGGGGAGGAGGAGGAGGGGCGGAGACAGAGGGTGTGACAGTGGTTTGGAGGCCCGGCGTCGGTCTGGCCTTTTTTGGCCAAGTGTTCCTCCATTTCAAACTCATGCATCGTGCATCGTGATAGACATTGTTGGTGGGTGGTAACCACTTAAGGTTCTTGCCTCTACTTATTGAGTTTACGGCAAATGCGGCATATGACATCGCTGGGTGACTCAGAGGTTGCTCAAAGATGGCCAGGCTTGAGAGGAGCTCCTGGACCTTTTTGTCGGCGAAAAGCGAGAGCGGGTGTTTGCGCTAGACCGTGGCTGGCGGACATCATGATCAGCGGATTCTGCGACGCCCTCTCCTTTTTGTGCGGGACCCGTATTGACAATACACCCATCGTCTTCACTCATCAGTCCACTGATGAGAAGCGCTGCAAGCAATTCTGCGGAAAAAGACTCCGAATGGATCCGCAATGTGTCATCATCCATCATCATTACACAGGTGACTTGTTCGTCATGACTTTCTGCATCCAGAGCTGCGGGTACAAAGCAAGGGGCACTGCAAGGCGTTGCCGACGCCCGGGATTTTTTGCCGATTTGACCGCGGCTTCCATCACCTCCTCATGGTTGGCAATCAGTAAATGGGCGTCAGAGCAAGACTAAAATTCATTCCTCTTAGATTTATTAACATGCTTCTGCCCCCTAACCCGCATTTTGTCATTCAGAAAAAGAGGTCTTCAGACAATGGATTATCCACAGTTGGTGGGTACCGAGTTGACATTTGGGCCTGCTTTCATGTTGGACGGCATGCCGAGATGCTGATGACGCAAAATATCCTATCCATTTATACTATTATAAACTGACATCTCTAATATTATCAAAAACCCCATAACTTACCTCTTTTCTATAATTACTTTACAAATAATCACCTTTCCATACATCTGTATTACCGTCATACTTTCCTCCAATCCTAACCTCTTTCATTTATAATATCCATCAATTACTTGACCTATACCTTCTCTCGTACTCTACCTCCATGTGCTACCCCCTCTTTGTCGCTTACCACTGCATTTCGCTCCATGTCCAGAAATATAAAAATTTGAGGAAGGATGGAAAATATAATTAAATACACAAATAACCTAATAAATCAACATCAAAATCAAAACCCACACCACCCACCCAAAAATATTAATCAAAAATAACTCAATTATTCAATCAACACCCCACATTCCATTTCCCCCTACCACACACCTAACAATATAATAAATTAAAAAACACTTTAAAAAAATCCAACCAATACACCATATTATTACAACATAAATTCATATATAAAATAATATAACTTATCATCTTCTACAGATAACCTAACATTTATCTCCAAAATACAAACCACTTAACCCATTAAATAAAATCAAACCACCCTTAAATAAAAATCCCCAAACAAAACCCCATATTATCCACTACTCAATCATAAAACTCAAACTAACTCCTATTACATCCCCCACATTTATTCCCCCTACCCCCCCCCTACCATAACTTAAATTCACACCACACCATACATAAAATCCCCAAACTCACCACACACAAAAAAAAACAACAACAAAAAACCCCCCCCCCCCCACACCACCCCAAAAAACCCCCAAACAACAAAAACCACCCCCACCCCAAAATAACCCCCCCCCCCCCCCCCCCCCCCCCCCCCCCCCCCAAAATACACCCCCCCCCCCCCTTCTCTGGTGAATATAGAATTGCTGTTTAAGATTTACGTAGATGCTGCGTAATGAACAGTACTGGTGCGCAAAAGTCAAAAACACGTAAATGTTATGTTTGATATATAAAACTGATATTTTTTGCAACTTTCAATTCACTGTGGTGAATATAGAATTGCTGTTTAAGATTTACGTGATGCTGCGTCAATGAACCGTACTGGGTGCGCAAAAGTCAAAAAACACGTAACTGTTATGTTTTGATATAATAACTCGTATTTTTTGAACCTTTCAATTCACCTGTGGTGAATATAGAATTGCTGTTTTAAGATTTACGTAGATGCTGCGTCAATGAAACAGTATGGTGCGCAAAAGTCAAAAAACACAAAAAAAGTAATGTTATGTTTTGATATAATAAACGGTATTTTTTGCACCTTTCAATTCACTGTGGTGAATATAGAATTGTGTTTTAAGAATTACGTGATTCTGCGTCAATGAAACAGTACTGGGTGCGCAAAAGTCAAAAAACACGTACTGTGATGTTTTCGTTACGATACACGGTATTTTTGGCAACAAAAACCTTGTGCTTGAGTGCGCTACAAGATTGCTGGATTGTAATTTCTGTTGCAAGGTTGAAATATAAAACAGTCACAGGTGTAATGGGTAAAATTGAACACCTATCTGAAATGTATAATGATAATAAAAAGTGGAGTTTTGCAGATAACAAGAGACTGGCAGTTACTAGAAATGTGTTTATTCCATATAAGTCAGACTGCACAAATCAGGAAAGTACTTAATAGCAAATGTTAATAATAAAGATACTCCACTACAATATCTACACTAAGTCTTGGTGAAACTTTATTCCAATGTTCTTTATAGAGTAGAATGCTTGTTGTGTTCGCCCGCGGGAACCCCCCGGCTCCCTCAGACGTGACTTTACACCGGTAGATTGCTGCTTAAAATTTTCTAGCTAACTACCTAAAATCTTCAAATCTCTAATTAAACTAAATTGGAAGGAATCACGCTAATAGCAGAGGGTTTCGCTGTGCAGGACAAGACTAATTTCGTCCTGAGCTGTGTGGACTCAGGCAGACGCGCACGTCCTTTCCTATTGGACGCTGAGAGAACGAGGCTGAAAAGGAAACGCTGTTGTCAGGAATCTCCTGCCTTTCCTTTGGGAAATTGTTACTGTTTTCCCCTTATTTTTCCCTCGTAAGAGGGGTGGATCTTTGTCTCAGCTGGGTGCCATCTTTTTTTCCTTTTCCCTGTTGCCGCATTTTAAAAATCCTCAAGCCGGTCCCCCATTGCTTGATTTATTTGTTAAGCCCCCTGCGTGCGCCCCTTACCCTGGAACTTGTTTTCCCTTGTTATTCCCCCACCTTTTCGTTTCCCCTGCAAACTCTGATACCTAAAAATTTCGCTCAAGTCTTCTCTAAACCTTGCCGGGGATCCAGTCTACATCTCTGCTGCCTCCTTTTCCCGTTCATCTGTCTTCGCTGTCCCCAACCCAGCCCAAGCCATTGGATTCCAGTGTACCATAGACGTGACGGGATAAAACCCAAAAAAAATGGAGTCCCTGGGCGGGTAGCCCGGAAGCTCGCTTCAAAGTTAAAACTGTTTGGGCAAAACATGCGCCCCGAGATGAAAGCATTGAAACTAATGTGATGCTTACAAAGGGCCAGATGGTCTAATATCCATTTATGGAAAGCGTCCGGAACACGCGAAAGGTCCACGCTTACCCGACCGGAGGGTCCACCTGGGATCAAGCCTCGGCCACCCACTTCGGTACCGTCATGAGCCCAAATTGCCCCCCTTCGTTTCGGCGGAGATCGTGCAATTTCCGGGGTTTCCTCAATCAATTAGGTTTTAACTTCGACCAAACCCTCGAAAATTTCCCCAACAGACAGAGAAGGTCCTGTGTATTATTTGGCTGACGCAAAAAGCCATTGGGGGGGGGGGGGGGGGGGGGGGGGGGGCCCTGGGCTAGCCCCTTTAAATTTGGATCAAGACCCCCCCCCGAATCCTGGAGGAGTTCTCGACGCCAAGTCAGTGTTTGACGCCCCAATCGCTTGCTACGCTGAAGCTGCAATACTTTCCTTGCCCCAGGGAAAAACCCCCCTTGCCGGTTGCCATGGGTTCAAGAGGTGGGCAGTCGCACCAATGGAATGGCACCCAAAATTGTTTTTTTTCGGGGAAAGGACTACGCTACGTAAAAGATGAACTTGCCCGTGCGGGGCCCCTTAGTTTGGAGCTTCATTAATCACTCATCCAATCGATACCCGACTGTCTGAACGACGACGGAGGGGGGGCTGCCTAAATTTTGATAAAAGCATCCCTGACAGTCCCTGCCAGTTTCCAAAGGGAAACCCCCAAGGGGAAGATCCGCGAACCCAGGAATTACCCGCAAGGGGATTCCATAAAAAAACGTGGAGCCAGAAAAAAGGGGACCCCGCTCCGGGAAAGTCTTTGTTTATTGGGGAAAAATTGCCATTTCCTTTCAACTCCCCTACCCGCCCACGGGAGGGTGGCACCATTAGGGACCACGATAGCTCAGATGAAAAAATCAATTGCTTCAGAAACAGACTTTCTAAAACACAATTACCCTTCTATCTCACGGGGCCCTCATTTTAAAGAAAGAAAAAAAAGATCTCTTTATTTCCCCTTCCCATCAATTTCCGGGTTAAAACCCTAAATGGGTATTCCCTCACTATGGTAGACTGGGGGGCAAGGGGGCAATTTCTGGACCTGTCTTTTGCCAAAAGCAGGGGGTTTTAAAAATTTCAGAAAAGACTTCTCCCCGTGGTAATGGAAACATAGATGGTCCCCACGAAACTCACCAGTGGACCAAGAACAGAACCACTTGAGATCATTATGCTCCATCATCGTGAATCCTGTCTTTCCTATTGATCTCTTCCCCACACTTCCCTGTATCCGGGCCTACCCTGGCTAAAAGCACGAACCCAGCTATCAACGGGGGAAACCCCGGGAGATAAGCCCCCAGGGGAGGAGCCCTTCCCCAGCCCCTTTGAACAAAGCCCGAAGACCCAGTCAAGATAATAAAATAGTAGAGCTACCCTCGGATACGGGGAAATTTTGGGACGCTGCACAAACGAATGCGGACAACCCCCCCCACACCGACCAATGATTCCCCCATAACTTGCTTCCATGCACTTCCCTTTTGGAAAACTCTCCCCCTTGGGGTCCTGAATTAAAAGCCCTCAGGATACATAGAAAAAAATTCCCAAAGGGTTCTCCGCCCATTTCCTCACCGCGGGGTCCCTATTCTTTGTTAAGAAGAAGGGGGTTCCCTTTAAACCTTTTCATTGACCACAGAGAACTTAAAAAAAATTCCCTCAAAAACCGTTATCCTCTACCACTGATCCTGAGTCTGGAGAGAGGCAACATGCAGATCTTTTCCAAATTAGATTACGAGGCCCCTAAAATTTGGTTCGAATCGATTGGGAGTTGGAAAACGCCTTTAGGTCATTTAGGCCCTTTAAATTTTGTGTGATCCCTTTTTGGCCTTTGAATGCCCCTGCCATTTTAACATTCGTAAATTTGACATTTCAGAGACCTCCTATCAACATAGTCATTTATCTGGATGATATCCTGTTTTTCTCACTAAAAGGGGAAGAACACCAGAGAATGTGAAGCTTTTTTCTGGAGAGGCTAAGAGAGAACCAACTTTACATCAAGATTAAAAAGTGTGAATTTCATCGACCGAGCAATTCTTGGTTACATAATTTTCACCTCAGGGTCTAAAAAAGGGCTCTGCAAGATTAAAGCAATAAAGACTGGCCTCCCCCCAGAAAAAAAAAAGAGTCCAACGTTTCTGGGTTTCCCCCAACTTCTATAAGCTTCTCGGGAATTTCTCAGAAATTCTCCCAATCACACAGTTGAAAGAGAGAAATGCTTTTTTTTTGGCTCCTCAAGCCAAGACCCTTTCTCTCCTAAAGGCCAAGTTCACTACACCCCCGGGTGTTAGTTATCCTAAACCCAAACTCGCCTTCTTTTGGGGAAGTAAAGCTTCAGACTGTGCTGTAGGGGCTATTCGTCCAAAGAACGGGGGACAAGAGTTTTTTAATCCTTGTGATTTTTCTCCGACGTTTTCACCCGCTGGAGGAATTTGAGTGGGGAATAAAGAACTATTAGCTTCGTTGCAGCTTTTAAAAATGGAGAATATTTCAGGGAACCTCACAGAAATAATTGTACTCACTGATCACGTAATTGGAATTGTTGATCACCCAAGGGGTTATTCCCCCCAAAGCCGCGGGATTTTTTTCTCCAATCGTTAACTTTTAATCTTTTAAGGCCCGGACCCCAAAAGGGAAGGCGGAGCTTATAAAAGATTTTCTCCAATGATTCCCTCCTACTATTCCGCCTAAGAACTCTTTCCCTGGGTCTAAGTTGGGGGTAATCCTAAAAAAGACTTGCAAAAAGAGAAAGAAGGCCTATGCAGACACTTTACTACCCCCGACCCCCTGATGAGGTTTCGTTGGTGCTTTAAAAACAAGATGGGCCCAGGGGCGCCTATAATCCCCGAAACCGTAAGATGAAAAAATTCTGAGGCTAGCCCCATGATTCAAGTTTTGCTGGTCCAAAGGATTTCAAAACCGGGAATTTTTATCCCGATTCTTTTGGTGGCCCAATTCTCTACGGGAAATGAAAAGAAGTATGTGACATCATGTGACATCTGTGGAATGCAAAAAACTCCAGTTTTTCCCAAGGGTTTTTTACAAAAATTGCCGGCCCCTCTCGCCCCCGGGGGTTTATATCCATGACTTTATCGAGATCTACCTACCCTCAGGGGAAGAAAACCCTTTCCCTGGGAGTTTTACCGACCCAAACCCGGTGCACATTTTACATGTACCGGTCTACCCTCTGCCAAGGACCCGCTGACCCATGTTCAAAATGGGTTTCGTCTTCATGGTGTTCCGGGTGAAGTTAATTTGGGTCGTGGGGTGCAGTTTACATCCAAATTTTGGCGGGTTTTTGTCCCCTTAAAATTTATATTAATCTATAAACGCCTTTCACCCACAATCTAACGGACAGGGCTGAACGCACAAATCAGACCCCGGAAACTTCCCGGATCTAATTTTCACCTACAAAAAAGACTGGGTTGTCTGTTCCTGGGCCGAATTTCGTACTAATTCCCCAAAATGCTTCCACCAAACAGACTCCTTTCTTTGCAAATTTTTGGGGGGTCCATCCCAAAAATTTCTTCCCAAAAAATTCCCTGTGTTCCACATATCCACTGTGCGGAAAGGTCTCTCTTTACGCAAAAATTTTCACTACTAAAGGAAACACTAGAGAGGGCTCAAAAAAATTACAAGAAGATGGGGATAAACATCGTAGGCCAGCACCAAATTTTAAAGTGGGGGATAGGTATGCTTTCCACCAGAAATTGAAACTTAAGTCCCTTTACCAAAACTGGGGCGAATTTGTCGGCCCTATAAGATCATCAAAAAATCGTCCAGTCTGTTCGGCTAAACTCCCCCATCTATGAAAATCCACCCCGTTTTTCAGGTCCTGTAAAGCCTGCCATGCCCAACCCCTTTCCGGGGCTTTTCTCCTCCCCTGATGCATAGAATTGAGGGCAAGAACAGTTTTTTGTGGGCAAATTCTGGACTCGGAATTTTTTAGAAACCCGACAATACTCATTATGGGAGGTTATGGCCCGAAAAAATTCATGGGGAACCCGTAGTAACACAATGCTCCTCGATGATAAGACAATTTCATCAAAGACATCGGGAAAAACCAAGTCAGGGATCGTCCCAAAGGCCCCCTGTTGAGGTGGGGTAATGTAGGAATCTCCTGCCAACCCTTTGGAACTTGTTTTCTGTTTTGCCCCTTAAATTTCCTCTCAAGATTGGATCTGTCTCAGCTGGGTGCCCTCTTGTTTCTGTTTTTCCCGTTCCAGATATATAAACTCCTCAAAGCGCTCCATTGCTTGAGTATTGGTTTAAGCTGCTGCTGTGCAGTCCTCACCTGGAACTTGCTTTCCTTGTTAGTTCCTCAACCCTTTTCGGTTTACCCTGCAAACTCTGATACCAATATCCCTCAGTGTTTTCCTGACCTTCCTGATCCGTCTACATCTCTGCTGCCTCCGTTCCAGTCTACTCTGTCTTCGCTGTGCCCAAGCCCGTCCAAGCCATTGGATTCCAGCTGTATCACTAGTATCGTGACAGCTGTTTTATGTAAAACGAGGGATGTGATTTTTCCAGCCAATGCAACCCTACCATCCCATCATGACGTCGCACACACATCTCACCCTGCTTATTTTATAATCTGATTTGCTGGGCCCCCAAAATTTAAAGGAAACGCCGAAAAAAAGGGATTTAATAATGATGCTCAATTTTAAAACCTTATTATGCAGTCTGGAAAATTCGATCACCATAAAAATTTCCTTTTAAATTTTCGATAAAAAAACGCTCAACATACTCATGACCTAGTGCTTTAATTAGTAAGAAATTTTGGTCCTAAAAATCCTTGTTTGTTTGGAAAAAATCAAAATTTCGTTAAACTTTGGGAAAAATTTTTTCTTTTTAAAGTTCCAAAATTTCTGCGTGCAAGAGAGTAATTATTCACACAAAATAGTTTATAACTAGCACTTCCTATGTCTATATAGGTTTTTTTTTAAATGTCTTTTTTTTTTTTTTTTGACATTGGGGGGTAAGAAATTAGCAGTAATATCTCACATTTTTAAGAAAATTTGCAAAATACATTTTTTTTTTGGGACCTCTCCATTCGACATGGCTTTGGGGGCCCGCAGTTAGATTCCTCATAAATTTTTATTAAAAAATACACGCTTTAAAAATATTTACCAAAAAGGTTTAGAAAGTTTGTTAACCCCCAGGTTTTCACAGAAAATTTTAAACAACCGGGGTGAAATGTTTAAAATTTTTTTTTTTGGGCAGTTTTTCAATATTTACCTTATTCCTGCAAAAACCCTTAAAAGGACCAGGGAAAAGGGAACTTAATATCAATTTCCCCAGGGTTTCCCTTTTTTTAGATATCCCATATTGGCCATTGCTTATTGCTCAACCACAAACCCCAGAATAGGGGAGCACCTATTGGACTCTAGGGTCTCATTTTTTAATATGAAATTTTTTAGGGGGCCCATTTTAGGTTTTCGGAACCCCCTTAGGGGCTAAAACTTAAATAAACCCCCCCTAAAAAACCCCCCTTGTCATTAAACCCCCCAAGGAAAAATATCCAGGGTGCAGTTAATAATCGAACCCACAGGTGATTTACAAAAATTTTTTTAGATTAGGTGGAAAATTTAAAATAAATTTTTTTCCGCAATCGCAAAATTTTTTCTTTAAAAAGTTTCATATTTACAAGGAAACCTGGAAAAAAGCACCCCAAAAAAGGGTTTCAAAAATTTCTTCCAAGCTCGGCAGTACCTTACTGTGGGTTAAAATGCTGTTTTTTGGGGGGTTGGGGG